>LUCW03000257.1:0-46205 GCA_001586965.3 Sphaeroforma sirkka
GATGAACGTATCTTCAAACAGTTTTCGTAAATGGAGAAAAAGTTATGGCACTATTTGATCCAGGGGCTGAAGTCTCTGCTATTCATGCCGAGTAGCCTACGCTACAGATATGGCTGTCCATAACGAAACAACTGATTTAATCTTGGGAAATGGCAAAGTTACTACTTGCGAACAAGCCATTGACTATGCACACACATAATGCTGTCAGATAGAAGAGAAGTGAAGACTCACCTAATCGTTACTGACATGTCTCAGAAATACGATTTAATTATAGGTATGACTGATCTTCTCAGTTTAGGTATAACACTCACTGGTCTGCCTAATGGGCTAGACCCGAATAAAGATCAGTCAGATGATAATATGTTAAAGATACCTAAACCTCCGGAAGGTGAAGCAAAGGATATGATTCCGCACTTCACCGATATAATTATGGACTTAATTAATATACAAAACAGGAAGATTGCAATAACTGACTGGTGTATGTTTAAGTTCTCTAATGGGTACGTTAGACTTGACTTAACAAACGTCGACTTTCTAAGTTAAAGTGTCCTTCACATAACTACGTGAGTTGGAGACACAAAGACGTTGTCAAAACCCAAATCGAAGATTGGTTAAAACAGGGTCTAATTGAAATCAATTATGATGCAACCCCAGTTAACTTAGCTCTCTTTAGCGGTCGATCAATATAAATCTGATGGAACGTTTAGTAAAACAAGAGTAGTACTAGACCTGTCGCCAATCAACAAACTAATTCCGCAACATAGTTTTCCCCTTACCTAAGATAAGCGAGATACTACGCAAAATGGAGGGTGCGACTATCTTTCCAAGATAGACTTAAAAGCTGCATTCCATCAACTACAGATATATGAGCCTCATAGGAAATACTTTTCCTTTACTTGGCAAGGTAAGAAGTACCAGTTTAAAGGTGCACCTGAAGGCTTACACATGTTACCTTCTTTCTTCCAACAAGTTATGATGGAACTATTTGCGGACCTGTCGTATAACGTATCAGTCTATTTAGATGATATAGTTATCTTTACAAAGACAGCACATGAACATGCTAAACTCGTTAAAGAAGTCTTAAAGCGACTTAATCATGCTAAACTTAAGATTAACGAAGACAAGTGTTCTTTGCTAAAGATACTATACACTTACTTGGCTACAAAGTATCTGCAGCAGGGGTAGAAATTGATCCTGGCAAGAAACAGTTTCTGTTGGATTTATCAACACCAATTACTGGAAGAGATGTGAACTCTGTGTGTGGGTTTGTTAACTTCTTCTCGGATTCGGTACCGCATCTTTCTCATTACTTAAAGCCTTCAGTCACCTACGGCTGCACAAAGGACCTTTGGGAAAGCTTTGACTAAAGAATGTGATGATGCATTTAAACTAGTCAAAAGTAAAGTAATGGACGCACCCATCATGCAGTACCCTGTGGATGGTGTCCCATTCCAAGTAGCAACCGACGCTTCAGATCGAGCGGTAGGTGGAGTGCTTTACCAAACGATAAATGGTAAACCGCGCTACATACAATTCTTTAGCAAGAGTTATAATAAGAGTCAACGGAATTACCCTACCGTTAAACAAGAGCTCCTTTGCTATAGTTACTGCGCTAAGACAGTTTAAAGACTACCTTTATGGAAGTTACTTTACTGTCGCCTGTGATCAAAAGTCTTTAACATACTTAAAAGATATGAACCCTGATTCACAGTTGGTGAGCCGCTGGCATGACATTATTGCCAAGTTCGCTTTTAATATAACACACATTCCAGGAATACATAACCATCTTCCTGACATGCTCTCGACTTGTGCCCGACTACCAGAAAACAGTCAAAGAGTTATTAGCAACCGATTGGATGCTAAATAAGAAATGGTTTAACCTCGCTCAATCACGATGGGGTCCATTTACTGTTGATATGTTCGCCGCAGAACATAACAAACAGGTTTCTGAATATAGGTCGTTGACTCATCCTAAAGGTGATGCATTTCAGCTTGACTTATCAAAGCATAATGCGTGGGCTAACCCACCTTGTCAACTTATCGCACAGTTGTTAAATTATGTTAATATTACTAAATCTACCATTACGCTGTGTTGTCCCTTACGTAACTCCGACCCATGGATACGTGATTTAATTAATATGATTCAAGACGAACCTATTTATGTCGACCGTGAAACCGACACGTTCTTGTATCAGGATCCTATTCTATTAAGAAGACGCCTTGGAAACACACCATTGTTTTTGTATCGCATCGGTCCTGCAGGTACCACTAAGTGGAAACCTCAACCGAATTCTTAGCTAAACTAGAGGAGTCCAAAGAGTTTGAACAAAAGCTCAAGACTCGTACAACACATGCACCCAACAAGATTGTAGAAGTCGAGGTAATGCCGATTGAAACGGCATTAGATCGTAAAAAAAAACATGGAACTAGCTAAGGCCATGGATCAAAGACTCAAAACTCTAAGAGAACCTGAAGCTCGCACTCAACTACTTAAAGCGCTGCTTAAAGAACAGCCAGGAGTTGCGAAACAACTGAAGAAGATACTTCAACAATCTAATGTTGTCAATTATGTATCTCAGGAGTCTACCCCTCCTGATACTGAGGTTGCCCTTTCCAACAGGACTATGGTTCATCCAGCCAGCGTTACGCAGAATCTGACTGACTTAGAGGAGCTCGAAAGTAGAGTTAAAATTATACATAATTTAACGCATCGAGCATATGAGCATACTTATAAAATGGCTATTCGTGCAGGGCTTGATCACCCGGCGCTGAAAGAAACCATACGTGAAGTATACCGACGCTGTACTGATTGTGAAAAGAACCAGATCAAGCGATACGGTTGGGCACCCCTAAAAGTGTGACAGAAGACCAACCGATGCGCCGAGTCATAGTCGATTTGGTTAAACTCCCGCGATCCAAGCATACTGGCGATGTATATATCTGTCATTTCTTATGTGTGGCTTCGGGCTATAACTTGCTTTTATGCAATACCGAACAAACGTCCACAAACAGTGGCAGAATTATGCTATCACGTCTTTAATGACTTCGGTTTCCCGAGTACTATGTTCTGATAACGGTAGTGAGTTTTGTACCGACGTAATGGAGGCACTTATACTCGTATCAGGCATGACCCATAGGCGTGGTGTTCCTTACAAACCTCAAACGCAGGGTGCAAATGAGACACGTCATAGAGAACTTAAGAAACTCTTGCGTACCGCACTAGACGACGTTGAGGATATGTGGCCTTATCATTTGAAATGGGTTCAGACTCAAATGAATAACTGCATGAATCCTCAAACTGGAACACTCCCCGTTTCACTATTTCTTTGGCCGCTATAGTGAATTACAAGCAACGTTTGATAAAACTGCGCCCGAGAAACACGCTACCCCGTGGCTACAAAAGATCGAGCATATGCAGAACGTTGTTTACCCCTGTTTACTGAGCACAAGAATCGCGTCCTACTTAAAGCGTATGACCGATGGAATAACACTAAGAACATTGTTCAGTTCAAAGTCGGCGATTACGTTAACATTATAAATCGAAACGCCAACGTTACCGAACTCTCTTCTAAGACGATAGGACCTTTTGTTATTTCCTACCATGATGAGAAGAGTGATACTTACGAAGTGAATAACATTGATGGTACTAGCGCAACCAATCTAGGCACTCACCGTATCCCTACCTCCGAACTCTCATTCGCTCGCTCATTTGATTCTGATATACCAGTTATGGAGTCACAAGTCAAAGATATAATTGATAAAACATCCGAAGACGGTTACACTTACTACAAGACCCGTTTCATGGATGGGACAGTAGCTTGGCTAACCTCCGATGCATTTCGTGAATCTCGCGACTTTCTTCGTATCTTTAATAAGAAATGGAATAAGCGTTTACATAAGAACACACGAGATAAACGAAAAGGGTTTCCTCAGGTGACTACAAACCCTGACGGATCTGAAATTCCCTATTTGCCACCTACTTCCTACGTGACTAAACTTTCTGATCTGCTTACCAACAGTGCAGAAAATTGTTCAAACTTACTTACTAATGAAGAACAGCCTTTGGCTAATACCTTACCAAATAATAAACGTAAGGCGCCTACATCGGAAATGGTTACTGGACCAAATACTAAACGACATAGAGTACAACATGAGTCTTGAACTCGTACATATAGGCACATACTTACTCGATAAGTCATGACCGAAACCGTTTTACTTTGGTTTTCGCTTTTACCAACTAGATCGTATCTTAACGTACGTTCGTAGTTCTAAAAGCTACTGGGGCTATGTAGAAATACGGCCTCCGGTCAGTCTAAAATATCAAGATCAATTGAGATAATACATTGGTTTTTATTTGTATTTTAAATAATTTAGTACAAGTTCTTTTTCCAATATTTCCAAAGTGTTCTAAATTCACTTTGATGGCTCCAATAGCCTGAGTATTTGGTATGACTCGTCTACTTGGACCTATTTGAGACATTAGTAGATGTAGGTCAAAGAATCAGAGATACACTTTTCTCTACCAAATTGAACGTTAACCAGTTCAAAGACAATACAACACGTGAAGTTTGTGCACAAGAAATACAATCTACTACTGACTACACTGTTAAGAAGCGTCAATCTCTAGCTAGGACTTTATTTAATAACATAAAGAATCAAGCCCGAAGTCTTTAAGACACTCTTTCTGAAAAAAGAACTCATGAACGAGAACCCTGATTTACATGCACACATACGACTATTAAACGTAGCATATGTATATGAACGCACTAAAGATGGACATAAAAAAGGAAGAGAGGAGTCTATGAACATAACAGACGTAGAGTACACGCAAGTGGATTCTCAACACCCTACCTTTATACTGGAAGAGCAGAATGATGATAACATTCTCTCTTGGCTGATGCAAAATCATAAGCTGAAGCACCAGAACGTAGTAGAAGCACTTAAATATGCTAAACGAAATGGGATAGCGCATCCCAAGTTGGCAACTTTATTTGACAAAGTATATCAGTCATGCACAGACTGTGATCTCAATCAGATCAAGCGCTATGGGTTCGCACCACTTAAGAGTGTGACCGAAGATGGTTCATGGCGCAGGGTCATCTTTGATCTGGTTGACCTGCCTACGTCCGAGCACACAGGCGACCGTTACGTATGCCACTTCTTTGATGTGGTGTCACGGTTTAACTTGCTTTACCCCCTTAAGAATAAAAGTACGCAAACCGTGGCAGAATTATGTTGCCAAGTCTTTGCTGACCACGGGTGGCCAGGTATTATGTGCTCTGATAACGATAGCGAGTTCTGTGATGACATTATGGAATCATTAGTACTCATATCAGGCATGTGCCATAAGAGAGGTGTGCCATATAAACCGCAAACGCAAGGCGCAAATGAAACGCGCCATAGAAAAGTTCTTCTTACGCACTGCATTAACGGATGATGCAGATGATTGGCCGTACCATCTTAAATGGGTACAAACACAAATGAACGAGTGTGCTGATCCGGTTACAGGAACTACACCCGCTCACTATTTTCGTGGCAGATATAGTGAGTTACAAATACCCTATAACAAGGATGAACCTGATCGCCATGAGTTACCATGGCTAGAAAAGGTACAACGTATACATAACGTTGTATACCCTTGCTTGCGAGAAACACGTAATATAGCCTTATTAAAAAGGCAAAACAGATGGAACACTACCAAGAAGATAGCAGAGTATCAGGTTGGTGACAGAGTTAACATCCGTCAACGCAACTCTGATGCTACTGTATTAACATCTAAATAGATAGGTCCATATATAATCTCAGTAGCAGACACTAAAAGCGGAACATACGAGGTTAATAACCCCGATGGTTCTAGTGCGCTTAATATAGGCACAAGTCGTATTCCGACTACTGAGGTTATACTCGCAAGAAGACATGAATCTAATGCCCCTCTTGATCGTTCTGAATTTAAGGACATAATATGGAGAACGGATAAGGGACGTTACACATACTATCGTACACGCTTTATAGACGGTACGATCGCTAAGTTAACTTCAGACGCTTTTGACAATCAAGACTATTTAAAAGCCTTTAATAGAAAATGGCGTAAACGCCTACATAAGTCACAAGCTGATAAAGACAGCATGTTCCCAACATCTGAAGGTACGGAAGTTTAAACTTATTCACCTACATCATTTATCCCGAGCTTTAATGCTCATCCTTCATACGTCCCAAAGACACTGAAGCGTAAGAAACGTCCAGTCGACCACCACGGACCTACTGGACCTAAGCCCAAAACTCACAGGGTAACAGAGAACGCTTAACTTCTCCGCCTAAGAAACATTAACTATATGTTATGCTACTTAATGTTTTCGACCCGTTTTTCCTTTCTCGCTTTGCAAATCCAAAATCGGCTTGAGTGAGCAACTAGCCTCTTTTGAATTTCAAAGCTGGGTGGGGGCTGTGTAATAGCCGGGCCTCCACATTAGACTCTTATGTTAATAAACGTACTCTTAAGCAGTACGTAAATTATAAACGTACTATTAAAAGCACGTGTATTAAATGCTTTTTAACGGTTCTATTTACAAGTACCTTTTCCATTTTACAAATCAGATATTTTGGCCCCGACCCATTTTAAAGGGACTGTGAAAAAGGCCAAAGAGTATATTTGGAGTAGGTCTATTTAAAAGAGACCTAGATAAACACTCCAAAATATACATCTGAATACTTCGGTAGCGAGATGGCTCAACCGAACATAGGTTTCTAGGGACCCTTATTGGTTACCTAGTTTGACCTCCGCTCAGCCAACCAGATGTGCCAGTCTGATGATGGCAAGTCGGTAATTCTTGATAAGTGGCCAGTTATTGGTTAAGACAATAACTAAGGACATCAAGAGTATTTTTTCTTTTTTTACCTTTTTTTCTAAAGATAGGATTTTACTAGTTTTAGTAATTCGTGCGACGAAACAAGTAATACTAGTTTCGACGATAACGATAACGAAAACATAAATAAAATCCCTTTGGCGAAATCAGTACTGGGAGGATGATATATAGGCAATGTCTCAGCCTTACAATCCCCCAGAGTATTGCTGATTTCTATGAGGCATACCTAACTTTATTACCAGACTAAAATTCGTATACTTAAAAAACCTTATTAAAAGACTAAGATTTTATTACGTTTAGTAGCTCTAATATGTTTATGCCGCCTTAAGAGACCGATATTTACATTTACCCTTTGAATTAATCTCCTCGAGGTCGTCATAGTTGACTTCCGTAATTGGTTCTTTACCCTTTGGATTAATCTCCTCGTGGATAGTAGATGGAGTGGCCTTGAACCCACTCCTATTTTCGCTTCGCGGTTTCGCGAGATTTGAACTTAAGAAGAGAGTAGGTCCTCTAGCCCTCTCCTCGGCTGACTTTAGGGTTTATAAAGTAGTCTCACCGATATCCAGTGCATTGTCGTCTTTAGCGACAATGGCTTCTGCTACGGTACGGTTGACTACGTCTTCGGCAGGTTCTCTGTCCATCTTCTTTTTATCCGCTTTACGCTCCTTAGATAGCGTAGAGTCCTTCTTAGTCATACTTATCCAGTATGATTTCTGCTATTCACTTAACGAATAGTTATTGTCGTAAGAAAATTTTACGTGGTAGTTAATGACCACGACGCTTAAGTAGCTAAAGTAGTTAATACTTTGCTAACTTTAAAATGTGTAAATATCGGTCTCTTAAGGCGGTATAAACGTCTTAGAGCTAGCGTAAGCTAATCGAATCGCTTGCGAGTTGATGCCTCGACGTTTACAGTGGGTGAGCGGTGGTTTAGAATTCCTGATAAGTTGTAGCCAGAGTGCAGTAATGGTTGCGTTGGACGCGCCAGTTTATCATATAGTGCAGATGAAGGCAACTGGCCAGCTCTGCCGCGCTCACATCAGTGATACGGACGTCGCATACCGCTACGTAAGCCAAAGCAATTGTTTCAATAGTACGGTTTGCACCAACAGACTCAGGCATGATTGTCCACCAAAAGATGCACCGGAAGTGGAGAGTGATTAAGTAATAGAAGTATTGATTAACAACGTACCCCGAGGCGACACGTAAACACAACGGAGTCAACTTTTTCTGGACGCGGTGGATAAGGCTGGCGCATAATTATAATTCTCTGCGTGCTAATTGCTTTGGAACGATAGATGCAGAAACGATATGTGGTGAATTGGCGAAGTGTCATCAATAAAGCGTGTCAATGACTTCCGCCGAAAGATACTGGCCCCGTGACGTCGTCAACAAGCAAAGAGGCTTCCCCAGGATCAATAACTCGATATAAATATTATGCTTCGCCTACTGGAGCTACAACAGCAGCAGAGACTGCTTACTTATCGGGCTCGCTTACTTATTGACAGTCGAGTATTTATTGGTAGGTGAACAGGGTCTGCTTACTTTCTTATTGGAGTGATACTTTAATATGTACCTCCATGGATACCAGTAACGCCGCGAAATTATTTGCCCGTCCCCGAGCGAATATAGTATCCGCCACTGGGGCATACCTCTGTATGGTACTAAGTAAGTAGCCAGCTGTGTGGTCAACCACATTTATACAAATACTATAGACAGTGAAAAATAGGAGGACGTACTCAAGTTCTCGAGTAGAGGTGAAGAAGAGTGCAACGGATTGCCCGAAAGCTGTATACGGCTTGCCTACATTCTGTTTGTTTGTGTGGAAACACGAAAAATTTGACGTTCTTGATCACCTCACACGTGTATTCAACGCCTGCCTCTCGGGAAGCAGTAGACTATCACTGATTTTATCTCTGTCTGAACAAAACTGTACATGTATGTGGACACGAAAGAAAACCATTTCAAGGCACCATTCTTATCCCTTATATCACTTTATAGACATACAGTTTTAATATGAACAACTGATAGTTCTAAAAGGTACTCGCGAACTTGTACGGCATTTGTTCGTTTTCTGTATTAATTTCTCAGTGAATATATCAAAATAAACAAGAAGCACGGCCACTTGCAGCCCTGAACATCAGAATATGCGATAGTTGCGCATCATCGAACAAAGCTACGCACGTTGACACTCGCTTTGTCTGACCCGTTAATAGTATGCACGGAAATAGGTGGTATATCTTCGTGCGTAATCAACAACCTATTCTCACGATTTTTGTCTCTTTTAAAAAGCGGAGATGGCTATCGTTTAAAGGACCAATCTGTGTGATATAGCTTCGTTTTTATTCAACAAGCTATCCTCACGACTTTGTGTTCCTATAAGAGCATACGAACGCGATACATCAAACAAACGCCTTTAAAGGACTAATCTATGTTAAACTTTGTATGTATTCAACAATTACCATCGACGTAGCGTCCGCACTAGAGCTTCCGAACAGCAGAAAACTTCGGATGTAATTGCTTCTACGAAGTCATAATAGTACACGACCGCTCTAAACTTGTCATCGTAATTCTTCGTAAGAAACATGGCACGGGTTCGTCCTCCACATTAGCCGCCAGCCACTGTTGTAGTGCGCTGTCATTCTTCTCATCATCCTGAACCAAGAACGGAAATTGAAATTGGTGTGGTATTATTTCTCACTTCATACTTCAGTGAGTGTCACGAGATTTTGCTGCCGATCTAAGGCTCAGTGATAAGGGAATGACAGATGTAATCTGGAACAATAATTGGAACAGATAATCATTCTAATAAACAGAAAGCAGCGCACTCGGTGTATCGGACATGTGCTGTATATATGAATTTGAATGAAGCAGTCCCTTATCAGAAATGATCTAAGCATGAACATCCTTTAGTTTTACTAGTATTGGTCTTCGAATCGTAAACACTGTAAGTAAGCCAAAACGAGACATCCCGTATACTCAGTTGTTCAAAAATTCGCCCCATTTGAGTAGACGTGTAAGTATACATATATATATATATATATATATATATATATGAAGCCATTCTCCACGACACCCCTATTCAAATATTAGAATAGAATGTATACCGGTGATGGGGTTTATTTGCTATTTTATATTTTATTCAGAGCACTCTGATTCCAACCTTATTCCTCTCCTAAAAACACCAATACAATTGCCGGTGCAGTACATACCGTATGTGAGCCTGTGTACCACGGTCGTTTGATCAGAATACCTACACAGCCCACCCAAATCCCCACTGAACCTCTCATTCTAAACACATCAATGTATTTGCTTGCACAATACATACCGGTTGTGGGTCATTACTCTGATAATCGCAACAGAGAATATGCACCGACCACCCTAACCCCCCACCAAACACCTCTCCAAGTACGAGCCAATGCAGTAGTTAGTATATTACATACCGGTAGTGTACTATCCCCCCGGTAATCATAGCAGTAGACCCACTGTTCGCCTGCGAGCGCACTGGGCTTGTGCATCAACGCGTATGATGTGAACAGGTCAAGGAATTGCTCGCTAGACAGAGCACGGCCTGATTGTGTGAAATCGGTGGACACAGTGACGTATCGTGTACCAACTACGGGTTTTGTTATAGCCGCCGAGTAGGATGCCAAGCATTCCCCTCCATCCACGCCACCATCTGGAGAGGTACAAGTGTATATATATATATACATATATATGAGTGAGTTTGCGTAGGAACGTGTTAAGTATGCATATACACGTATATGTGCAGTGTGTACTAATGTCTGCAAAGATAAATCAATCCGTAAGAATTCGTGAATTCTTTAAAAAATTGAAGTTTTAGAGCTTCAAAAGGCCTCTTTTTTTAAGAACATTTATATCGTATTGTCGGTTGTACAAACACTTCATGCTATGTAATTGGCGAATTGAACTGGGCGTGCTTCTAGTTTAGCATGATGTACATCAGCGTTTCTGTATATGAGCGCTATCTCGATATCTGATAATGCGGATATGGTTGACGCCGCCCCATACTATGCTACTCGTTATATTGAACGACATTGTTGCATTTATATGCTTTTATGGATATGTGCACGTGGGTGTTTATGAACGCTAGCACTATGTGCGTTCTCTTGGACAATTGCACTCATAATTGTCACCTAAACAGCCCACTCTCTGTTTCAGTCTTATTACTTTTGCAGAGGTGTGTGTAGAAAAATTAAGTCTGCTGGTACAAACGGATGTGTACATGTAGGTGTGAAACTCTAGATGTGTGCGCATTGATATGAATCTCTGGGAGTTAGGATATTTCAGTACTGGAAACAACAAAATATTATAGTAAAGTTTCATGCTTGCATGTATATAATCATATGACTACGATTGCATATTGGCCTAGGAATGCGTATGCATGTATATAAATGTGGCAATTGTACTACAAGTGTGCCAGCAGGCATGCGCGTCAGCAACTGTATACATATGATTCCACTACACGGTTCGTTGTATCAGGTTTGATATGTTCACACGAGCGAGCCGCAGAAACGGAAGGCTGAATAGGGCACAATGTTTTAGTGAGAAATCATATAGCAGAAAGCATTAGATCACCATTGTTTCCACACAGGATAAACCGTAGGCTGGTTGGGTTGTTACAGTAGCCGCCTCAGGTTGCATTGCAGGACCCGAAGAGGACTTTAAGAACCTCTTCGGAATGGCTAGGTGGACTGTTAGCGTCCTGTAGTGAAACTGTGTTCGACTTCAGCCGTATACCAACGGATCATTTGTTCGTCACTTCTAGACTACCACCAAACCAATCAGCAAATCACATCATTACCACACCTGTACTTCAATAGTCGCGACTATGAACACCTGTATACAAATTCGTGCCCAGAGACACCCTTATACATATATCTACCCAAAAACATCTACCTAAAATTGTACATATACACCCGAAGAGGAACAGCGTACCAATCGGTACACAGGGGTTATACATACCCGGCTGGATTTCCACTATAAACTTGACGTTTTCTCCTAAATTTTCAAGGTACAGCAATGACGCGAGGCACATTTGGTACGGGATCCAATCGAGCATAAGCAGATGCCTCCCCGTTACTTGTGATGCTGGGACATCGTCAGGCGTATTGGTGAGCAGAGCATGGAATGCATGTGCATCCACATGTCGGTACCGGTCCATAGGTCTACAAAAGGTTCGAGAGATGGATGTACTCTCAAATTCGAAGCATGTGGTGTACTATCGATGATAGCAATTCTGTCAAAAACACACACGAAAAAGCGAAGATGCGTCGAATGCTATGCTAAACGTACCATAGAATACCGAACGCACGCACTACTTTTGGTATAAATGATTTGTGGCACATATGAGCACACAGAAACCATCCCACAATCGTACCGGTCAGCTGTAGCCCGCTCAAGTGCCGTGAAGAAACTCTGAGGTTCCGATTTGTACAAACTCACAGTTTGCTGCCTAGCCGTGACATACGCACGATCTCTGGTTATCATATTCTCAGCCTTGAAAGGAATTTTAGTTGTGTTAACAACCGAGCATATGATGTATTCATCCTTGCCCAATATCGCTGCCTGTTCGTCAGACACCTTTTTCAGTACATTGGATAGCCCCTGTCCCCGGTATGCTAGAGCAGCAAGGTGTATTAAAGGATGAGTAGCACGAAAAGCATAAAATGAGAAAACACAGGAATACATTCATGGTAGTTGAGGGAATAAAGTCAGTGCAGCCAAACTGCGTACTAAGCAATACTTCTTAAACAGAACAGGGTATTCAATCAACCAGTCGACAAAATCACATTCGAGGATATACATATATACATATATATATATATATATACATATCTATATATATATATATATATATGTAAACACGTACACATATAATTCTAATTCTAAATATACAATATATATATATATATGTATAAATATAAATACGTAGTTGTATATATATATATATACACACACACACACACACACACACACACACACACACACACACATATATATAGACAGAAAACATCATTTATGTACCTCTGTATCGAATTGTACAATGTATAGACATACCCGGATGGATGCGAGTTGCCTGTTCAAGGATTCTCTTCGGAGAGTCTTGGGCCCTTGGCATGAGCCACATACTGACCAGTCCCACCAGTTTCCCGTTCATTTCAACGCCCATCACACGTCGATGCGGATCAACTACCCAGTCCAGAAACACTGAGTAAAATAAAAAGGATCCAATTGAGATCATTGGGGTGCTCCTAATTTGTCTGTTCAATTTACCTGTCTCTCTTGGCGTCGAATCGAATACCCGAACCAACTATATTGAGATGTAGTAGGTCTCTGAAGAGGAATGAGCATATGAATACTAGAATGGTAGATGTGAACCCTAAAAACCCAGAACCCTATGACACTAATGACGAGTGGCTGGTAGTGAATTTTCGAGAGCGATAGCCCTTCACCACGCATCATGAATTCGGATCGCTTGCCTTATCCAAAAATGTCCAAAAATAGGTAACCGGCGATCGAATTTAATAGCTTGCTCGAAGACATTGGCAGAGGTAGCTGAGTTTACTTCCGCCATATTTGCCTGTCCAGAATCTACCCATTACACGCTGGTCCAGTTCTATGCCCTGAATAGGGAAGGTATATGCTAGCGACCTACGGAGGCCAACGTTGCAAAAAGTACTTAGGAACATAGTAAGGAAGCCCAAACGTTGCTGGTGTCCTACACTTACCATATGCTTGTCTATGGAATGGATACTAATCTGCTTCTGCGCACGCACGTCAATGCTCGTGCACACTTCTGCTTTCAGCGTATACTGGCTGAGAGCATGCGAATCCATCAGTGTGATATCAGTATGTATAAACACAGTATAATCTGTGAAGGTGGAGATTTGGTAAAGACTACCGCCTTATGACTGCCGCCTGATGACTAACCAGGTGTACCATGACATATGTGATAGCCTAGGACCGTTTATAAAGTAAAACACATTCTAAACGATTGTATGATACTTCCTTAAAACCAATGATAGGGTACAGATCTGCATAGAATCTGGTTGATTATGGCGTTATCGCATGCCCCAGGAACAATGTGAAGCGATGCAAGTGTTTTGGCACGAGGAGGATATATAGATTTCGGATCCGCACTGAATATGGACAGTATAAAGATCTCAACCAACCACCGAGTACTACGTTCACCTGTGTGTACTTCCTCTAGCTTGCATGTGTGCACTAGCTGACGCGTGAACGGGATCAAGTGCGACTATTCGCACTCAGTTCCCACAAACAAAAGAAACACGGAATTGAACTGCTTGAGAGGCCGATAAACAGACCCACGCAAAATTTTATTTCGGCAATACGGAGAGTATAGAAAGTAATCATTCCTTGTCACTGGGTAAACGTCATGAGAGGACCAATGCCAGTTTGTGGTTGGCGAGTGTTCATTACAATGGTTGCTTTTCGTATGTGTGCGCGACGGTCTTCGGACAACAACCTATGTGTGTTAAGACGAGAAGAATATATATATATATATATATATATATATATATATATATATATATATATATATAGAAAGTAATAGCCCACACACCTTTACATATATATATATACACACGCACACACGCAAAAAAACAATACAACCCCCCACCCCTCCCCACACACAGACACTCAAAAAACATACACACAGACACAGACACAGACACAGACACAGACACACACACACACACACACACACACACATATATATATATATATCGACACATAATAAAACCATGTCCATACACCAACATAGATAATTTGAACTTGTATGCGGCACAACAGCCCGTCCATTTGCTAATATGCACAACTCCCAACATATACATTTAGAGATGTGCACCAGTGAGCTCGATGCACATACGTCTGCACGTCAGTCTGTACGCAATCAGATAGTATGTGCAATTTCTTAATATATTTTCTCCGCGGCGTTTTATATAAAATCGCAAACTCGAATAGGAATGTATATATAACACGAATCGAGTTTATGTCCTCGTTCTATACATATATACATATGCATGTACATACACCTACATAAACATTTTATGTATATATGTATATATATATATATATATATATATATATAGATATAATATATATATATATATATATATACATATACATATATATATATATATATATATATATATATATATATAGATATAGATATAAATATGTAATATATATATATATATATATATATATATATATATATATATATATATATATATATATATATATATATATATATATTCCATACCAGGTATCAAGTAGTCGTTTCCGGAATATACATCCGATGACATCTCAACCACTGCATCGTAATCGCTTGCGACCACCTGTCGCGTTCTCACGGATCCCATTGCGCTGATATCTATAAATACCGTCACACTTGTTATACACACTCCTTGTGTAGCTCATAAGATTTTGATAAGCAACACTGGTCTTGTCTTGACGGATGCCACAACACAAAGCAGTAATCTGTAATGAGCTATTGAAATCAGGGAGCTGTATATGTAGTATCTAAATACTGTGTAGCCAATTGAGAGTAGACACACAAATAAATAAACAATTGCCTGGTCATTGGTCACATAGCCGTATGAACGTAGTAAGGATCGTCATAACTGGTACATTCCGCAATGACTCAGGGGAGCAGGTCTTCCGAGTCGGGCAGGAGTCAGAAAAGTTAATTTTTGAGCCGATGTCATGTGTAGTCGCTCTAGTCTGCCAATCAAAACCATCTGAAATCAAACGTGATGCAATTGTGAAAGAAACAAAAACAAAATACCGTTTCCACATTGAAAACTTGAAGTTGACACTTGAGTCTTGACACGACTTTTAATTGACATTTGACACTCTTTTAATTGACATTTGACACTGTGGTGACACTTGTGTGTCATCACTATTTTATTTATATTTATGCTCTCTTGTTCATACATAATGTAGTTGACTATGATTTTTACAGCTTTTTCTTCTGTACAATATCACAATATGTAAATATGCCCTAACCAGAAGTCCAAAACCCCTGCAGAACCGTGTATCATTGAACTCTCTCTCTCTCCCTCTCCCTCTGCCTTTCTACACATACATCACATATAAATACATAGTTGCCAATCTGAGAAGATAACTAGGCAAACACATAACCACATTTTATTTTGAGTTGCTGAGTGCACACGATGGGAAGAGTTACAACACTTCTGTTGCTATGGCTATCTGTCGTTTCCTCAGGGTTCACTGCAGGCACTCGACTGGAGAGTACGGCTAAAGTACAGAAATCCCAGCGAGATAGTTCGGTATGATATGATAATACGTATGTTGATTTATGCTGGATATATACTTTTATGTCCACGTATATCATGTCTATTTGTTATTGTGTGTATGTGAGCACGTATGCATAAGCGGGTGTTCAAACACAGAATATAGAGGCATCTGGTTATAAAGAACGGATGAAATACAAGGATTACATCCTGATAGCTTGATATGATATGACACCTACGTCAATCTACACTGCATAAGAACACGTGCATTTTTCCTTTGTGTTATTTTGTATACGCATGCTTGTATGTTATGTGAAAATATGGGTCATACATACACTGATGTAATCGACTGTTTTTCGCACCAAATTTCAAGACTGCTAATAAGGAAAAGCAGTCATATCGAGGCAATTCAGTGTGATATGATTCTACGTTGATTCATACTTTACGTGTCCACGCAGGCTTACTTCGATACATACTCGCTTTCATTTATATGTAAATATATATACATATATTCAGATATTTAGTTCGGTAATTTCACGTAAACTTGTTCCTGCATATGTGTACTGTATATGCGAAAGTACAAGTTTCGAAGTACGCTAATATCCAAGCGCATCAGAGTGCTTGGCGTAAACGGTGATATGCCTACAGACGCTCTTGCCACGTGGATGTCCAGATATCGTACCTTCACTTGCACAAATGTGCGGATGGCTGCCTCGGCAGTGCATACTGAACCAGTTGAATACACAGTTGATGACTTGACGACACAGTTCTTCACTGTCTAAGTGTGGCGATGTATTTGTTACTGTCACTGTGCACACATCGAACAATGTGCACTGGATCCAGCAGTCTCATACCTGTCTAAGTGGTACCTGTCTATGTGTTGTCCCTGTATCAGGGGTACATGTCTAAGAGCTACCTGTATAACTGCGACCTGTTTAAGAACTACCTGTCTAAGTGGTACCTGTCTAAGAGCTACCTGTATAACCGCTACCTGGTTAAGAACTACCTGTCTAAGTGGTACCTGTCTAAGTGTGGCGATGTATTTGTTACTGTCACTGTGCACACATCGAACAATGTGCACTGGATCCAGCAGTCTCATACCTGTCTAAGTGGTACCTGTCTATGTGTTGTCCCTGTATCAGGGGTACATGTCTAAGAGCTACCTGTATAACTGCGACCTGTTTAAGAACTACCTGTCTAAGTGGTACCTGTCTAAGAGCTACCTGTATAACCGCTACCTGGTTAAGAACTACCTGTCTAAGTGCTTCCTTTCTAAGTGCTACCTGTATAAGTGTTATCTGTCTAAGTGGTATCTGTCTAAGAGCTACCTGTATAACTGCGACCTGTTTAAGAACTGCCTGTCTAAGTGGTACCTGTCTACGTGGTACCTGTCCAGGTGTTATCCCTGTATAACCGGTACCTGTCTAAGAGCTACCTGTATAACTGCTACCTGGTTAAGAACTACCTGTCTAACTTCTACCTGTCTAAGTGGTACCTGTGTAAGTGGTACCTGTCTAAGTGGCTATAACTGCTACTTTGTACACTATATACGAAGACGAATAGATTTCAGTATTCTCATATATTCTATTGTCTCAGTGTCAGTGGTGTATGTACGTCTGTTTCGTTCAGGGTGCATATACGTGTAGATACATAGTACTTCCCTATATCAGATCAGCGTATGTATGCATGTACGTATGTATGTATTGTTGTAATCCGATAGATCCTATGTCGATTGCGTATGGCTACAATTTAGACAGTGGTGTAAGCATGAAATCCACTGCAGGCGCTTATGCACCCCGTGCGTGCACACAGGAAGTAAGGTTTATATAAGACACAAGAAGTAAGGTTATATAAGACACACAAAGAGTAAGGTTTATATGATACACACAGGAAGTAAGGTTTATATAAGACACACAGGATGTAAGGTTTATATAAGACACACAGGATGTAAGGTTTATATAAGACACAGGAAGTAGGATTTATATGTCACACAGGAAGTAAGGTTTACATAATACACACAGGAAGTATGGTTTATATAAGACACACAGGAAGTAAGGTTTATATAAGACACATACACGATCATCTCACCCTACTGCCGGTTGTTTGGAGTGGGTGCTCTGTGTATAGCTATCAGTGAACCCAGGTCCATCGTCCTTGCCCAATTGAACGCGTACTTTGATGTAATTAAACAAGCATGCTTACCCGCTTCTCAGACCAGAGAGTGTCCCTGCATATACCACGTTCAAGCGGTGATATAATCCGATTCCTTATCCTCACTTTGCGTAGACTAAACAAGATATTCGATTCCCTATCCTCACTTTCCGTAGATTAAACAAGACATTCGATTCATTATTCTCACTTTCAGTAGATTATACAAGACATTCGATTCCTTATCCTCACTTTCCGTAGATTAAACAAGACATTCCGTCACTTTGCGAGACGCATTGGATTGCGCAGACCATCGATCATTTCAACGGGAAATGCCCGCCTAGTGGCGAAGATACCTACCAAATGCGATATTTGGTGTGTGACAAACACTGGAGTGGTCCTGACGGTCCTATTTTCTTCTACACAGGTGCGTTGTACTGATAACTGTAACCGGATTGTGCGATGTGTTTATATACAAGTGTCTACCTGATATGGGGCTGCATGTACAGATCAACGTGGGTGCACGGACACGTACACGTACATATTTGTCTAGTGATGATTGGAGGTGGCTTCAAACACTTGTACAATTAGTTTTTATGCATGTTGAACAAGATAGTCAACCTTGTTGGGTGGTGTATGTGTGTATGTCCCTTTGTGGTAGAGTCCTTATGTATTTAAAAAAGGGATAATCAACCTTGTTATGTGATGTATGTGTGTATATAGTCCTTATGTGTGTTAAAAAGGGATGAACAACCTTTGTTAAGAGATGTAGGTGTGTATGTCCCTTTGTGGTATAGTTCATATGTGTGTTAAAAAGGGATAACCACCGTGTTAAGTGATGCATATGTGTATGTCTCTTTGTGGCATAGCTTATATGTGTGTTGAAAAGGGATAATCAACCTTGTTAAGTGATGTATGCGTATATGTTCCTTCGGTATACTGTAGTAAGTCATCATGGCTGTCGTAGCACAGGATGGTCGTCTCAGTCTGAGGGGTTCTCCTTAGGCTTGTCCACACCACGCACGTGCATGTAAATGCAGCGTTTGGTTGTACCCGCGACCAATAGAGAGATGATATAATAGGGAGGCCTTTTTGGGGGTCTTCAACTGTCTTAGGTTAGGCATGCTCATAATCAAACATCGCGCACGTGCTTATACTTCCCACATGGTGCATCCACCTTTGACCTAACGCTAGTATACAAATAGACGAGAACTACACAAGCACAGAAATAGAACAAGTGTACACACACCAGGTATATACAGATGTCTATGAACACCTCTTGGAAGGGTTGTTTCACTAGTATGCCTAAAGTAAATAGTTGTTATGGCTGTTTGCAGGAAGGGCAATCTGTGTTATATCTGACTTTAGTTAGGAGCTGCACCATGTGCTCGATTAAACTAGAACAGCCACGCATTCACAGACCTAAAATGTTGTATATCTACACTGAAATGCGTGTGGGCGAAGAGAATGTTATTATTATGCGTCATGTGGTTAACCACACTGGGCAAGACCCTTGTACTAGATACCTGATCACAAAAACACCCATATATATATATATATATATAAATATATATATATACTTGCATAAATAAAACAGGCACCCATGTATATATATGTGTATATTTATATTCTCACCCACATAAAACAGACACACACACAAATACCCCACGTAAATTTGTAGGCAATATTGTCGACGTGATGCTATATGTAAACAACAACAACGCACAGACTCACTTACTATTGATTCATATTAAGACCCGCACCCACACATCAAAATATTTCAGACTAAACCCCTTCAAGCAAACACTATGCGAGAACATCACACAAACACACACGTCTCACCACTCTACGATCACACACACACACGTCTTACCGCTCTACGATCACACGTCTTACCACTCTACGATTACACGCACACACTCGTGCCACCACTCTATGATCTCACACACACACACACACACACACACACACCCGTCTTACCACTCTACGATTACATACACATACACGTCTTACCACTCGGCGGCAATCAAAGACATATTCATAGGCAATATAGGCGATGTGCTGTTAGGGGTTTAAACCATAAAACCCTACTTAAAACAGTTATAGTAAGTAATCCACACGGACACTACTAAAGACTACGACAACACAAAATCTCTATCTCGATGTATAGGCAATGAAGGAGATGTTATGCTGTACGTAAACAACTCTGGGCTGATGTGGGAGAACGCAGAGCAGTTTGGTGCAGTGCTGGTGTTTGCGGAACACAGATACTATGGGCAAAGCATACCAGCACCAGCAGAGGATAGGAGATACCTGTCTCACGAGCAGGTGAGTACAGGTGATGCATGTTTATGCATTGGATGTATACTTTACACAGTGATATGTGTGTATGTATATATGCGAATATATGCACGACTCTATATATATATATGTATATGCACAGAAAAACAGACACACACACACACATTCATATAAATATATATATATATATGTGTATATATATTTATATATACATATATGTATATATATATATATATATATATATATATATATATATATATATATATATATATATATATATATATATATATATATATATATATATATATATATATATATATATATATATATATGTATATATATATATATATATATATATATATATATATATATATATATATATATATATATATACATATATATATATATATATATGTAATATATATATATGTGCATATGTATATTTGTATATGTTTTTATGTGTATATGTGTGTCGTTTGTCCAGCTCCCTCACCTTCTCGCCTTTACGACCAACTCGGTGCAAAAAGGCACTGGCAGACTACACACATCTCATTGCGACATTCAAAGAGGAACACAATGCTCACAACGCACCCGTCATTGCGTTCGGTGGTTCGTACGGAGGCATGCTGAGCGCCTGGTTCAGGTATCTACCATACGTTAACCTGTATACGTATTTGTTTATGGATCTCCGTATGTGAGTATATGTGTATGCATGGATGTCCGAATGCATATGTGGATGTATGTTTATCGACACGTATATATGCATGTATTGACACGTATATATGTACATATTGACATGTATATATGTATGTATTGACACGTATCTATGTATGTATTGACACGTATATATGTATGTATTGACACGTATATATGTATGTATTGACACGTATCTATGTATGTATTAACACGTATCTATGTATGTATTGTCACGTATATATGTATGTATTAATTTCGGGTTACCTTCATGTATGAATTTAGATGTCTATACATCGGATTGCAATCGGTGTGTCTTCACACGTGAATACTTATAACCCGAGTTCATGTCCCCATGTCCGTGTACGTTTATGTGTAGTCTCGTTGGTATGTTATGTTACCTAGTGTCTGTGTACGTTTATTTATAGTCATGTTGGTATGTTATGTTACCTAGTGTCTGTGTACGTTTATTTATAGTCATTTTGGTATGTTATGTTTCTTAGTGTCTGTGTACGTTTATTTATAGTCATGTTGGTATGTTATGTTTCTTAGTGTCTGTGCACGTTTATCTATAGTCATGTTGGTATGTTATGTTACCTAGTGTCTGTGTACATTTTTCTATAGTCATGTTGGTATGTTCTGGTACTTAGTGTCTGTGTACATTTATCTATAGTCATGTTGGTATGTTTTGCTACCTAGTGACTGTGTACGTTCATTTATAGTCTTGTTGGTATGTATTGTTACCTAGCTTGTATGTAGTAGTTGCTGAGTATAGTTCTGGTATTCCTGGGTGTATGTACTCGTCCCGTTTGTTGCTCAAGGCATGCGCATCCGAACACGACCCCCCCTTTCCCCTCAAACCTCAAAACCTGCAATCTAAAACCCTACACCTTACACCTTACAACTTTAGAGAACCCCCTCCCCAATTATATAACATATTGTGTATCTTCATACCCTTCCTATAACACGCGCGTGGTCTCACGCACAGACTAAAGTATCCTCATGTAGTCGACGGGTCAATCGCCTCCAGCGCTCCCATCGCCGGCTTTGAGAAAGACTGGGACAGAGGGTCGTACTGGAAGGTGTGGGTATTACCAGTCATGGGTGTTCACTTGTGATTACGTGTGTGTGTAGGTAATGCTGGAAGGTGTGGGTATTACCAGTCATGGGTGTTCACTTATAAATACGTGTGTGTGCAGGTATTCTGTTTAGTGCTATGATCTAGTTATAGACTTGCCAGTGGTTGGCAAATATTAAAGCGTGTATAATACGTATGTGTGTAGAATATGTATGTGTGTAGGTATTCTGTGAAGCGCTGTGATCCCATTCTTTGGTAAACTCTAAAAGTCTTATTACGCCTCTGTCAATGCGAGTTAGCAGTGCTTCGCGTAGGGGATTTTTTTGTAAAAACCGGGTTCTGGAGGTTTGTGACATGGTGTTCGAACTCGAGGGAACTCTTATTTATAAACATACACACATACCTTCACAATCATATAGATGCAAGAACACACACAGACACACACACACACCACTCACGCATACAAACACATACATAGTATACACACACACATACGCACACACACACACACACACCACACCTACACACACACACACACACACACACACACACACACACACACACACACACACACACACACACACACACACACACACATATATATATATATATATATATATATATGTAGTTCAATATTTACACACGTGCATAAACCTATTTGGATCTCCTATATGCTCATTAACCCTTTATATCATCTTTTAGCAAATGACTCATGACGCCACACCTGCGGGTGGCAGCTGTGCCGAATGCGCTGATAATGTGCGTGCATCATGGCCGCTCATGGACCGCCTGGCTGCCACCAAAAGGTACTGTCACGTAAAACACATACTTGCTATGGTTGTACTTCTTGTTATACGTATATTACTTATAATACTGATATAGTCAACAATACTTGTAATACTTAACAATATATATATTACTTATTATACTTCTAATACTGATAATACCTACAATATTTTTTATACTATCAGTACTTATAATACTTTTGGTAATATGTATATCCCTTATTGTCCACGCACGTACCAATCTATCTGTGCAGGCCCTACTCATTCACGGCTTATTTCGTATTTATGAGGGTTACCTGTGTTGTATACGTACATCACTGAGTATCTATTCTTCATTTCTCTATTATACTATTTACTTCACTATACATATTCTAGCACATCACTGAGTTCCTGTTCATTATTTCACTGAGTACCTGTTCTTCATTTCTCTATTATACTATTTAGTTCTCTATACATATTCTAGTACGTCACTGAATTCCTGATCATTATCTCACTGAGTACCTGTTCTTCATTTCTCTATTATACTATTTAGTTCTCTATACATATTCTAGTACGTCACTGAGTTCCTGTTCATTATTTCACTGAGTACCTGTTCATTATTTCACTGAGTACCTGTTCTTCATTTCTCTATTATACTATATAGGTCTCTAGACATATTCTAGTACATCACTGAGTTCCTGTTCATTATTTCACTCAGTACCTGTTCTTCATTTCTCTATTATACTATTTAGTTCTCTATACATATTCTAGTACGTCACTGAGTATCTGTTCATTATTTCACTGAGTACCTGTTCTTCATTTCTCTATTATACTATTTAGTTCTCTATACATATTCTAGTACGTCACTGAGTATCTGTTCATTATTTCACTGAGTACCTGTTCTTCATTTCTCTATTATACTATTTAGTTCTCTATACATATTCTAGTACGTCACTGAATTCCTGATCATTATCTCACTGAGTACCTGTTCTTCATTTCTCTATTATACTATTTACTTCACTATACATATTCTAGCACATCACTGAGTTCCTGTTCATTATTTCACTGAGTACCTGTTCTTCATTTCTCTATTATACTATTTAGTTCTCTATACATATTCTGGTACATCATTAAGTATCTGTTCATTATTTAACTGAGTAATATTTCTCGATTATAATATTTAGGTTCTCTATACATATTCTAGTACGTCATTGAGTAACTGTTCATTATTTCATTGAGTACCTGTTGTTTATTTCTCTATTATACTATTTAGTTCTCTATACATATTCTAGTACATCACTGAGTTCCTGTTCATTATTTCACTGAGTACCTGTTCTTCATTTCTCTATTATACTATTTAGTTCTCTATACATATTCTAGTACATCACTGAGTTCCTGTTCATTATTTCACTGAGCACCTGTTCTTCATTTCTCTATTATACTATTTAGTTCTCTATACATATTCTATTACATCACTGAGTAACTGTTGTGTTAAGTTGCATGCATCCTCCTTCTGTACTGCTCACCCATCTCCCTTTTATTTTCTATTATACTATTTAGTTGTATATACATATTCTATTAATAACATTTGTTTTATTTATATCTCTAGATAAAAATAAGACCGGCAATTCACCTGTTGTATATTCTTTATGTGTATGGTGATTGCGTGCGAAGGTTTCAGTGTTGAGCGACTATTAAACCTTGTCCTTTACCACAGACACTCAACTGTTTTAGGGGTTTAGGGTGTAGGGTTTTCTTGACCAATGACCCTCACCTGTCTGTTTGACTTCAGTAGTTCACACAACGTACGCTTGCGCTGCACATCTTTATCCGCAAAATACAGACATGTGACTAGATATGTGATTATATATGTGATTAGATATGTGATTATATATGCGGTTAGAAAGCGACTAGATATATGATTCGATATGTGATTAAATATGTGATTAGATATGTGATTTGATATGTGATTAGATATGTGATTAACTATGTGATTGAATATGTGATTAGATATGTGATTGGATATGTGTTTAGATATGTGATTAGATATGCGATTAGATATGTGATTATATATGTGGTTAGAATGCGACTAGATATGTGATTAGATATGTGATTAAATATGTGATTAGATATGTGATTAGATATGTGATTACATATGTGATTACATATGTGATTAGCTATGCGATTGGATATGCGATTAGATATGTGATTGAATATGTGGTTAGATATGTGGTTAGTTATGTGATTAGATATGAGATTAGATATGTGATTAGATATGTGATTAGATATGTGATTAGATATGTAATTAGATATATGATTAGATATGTTAAGTATGTGTATACATATGTGATTACATAAGTGATTACGTATATGATTACATATGTGATTACATATGTGATTACATATGTGATGAGATATGTTGTTAGATATGTGGTTAGATATGTGACTAGATATGTGATTACATATATGGTTAGGTTTCTAGATATGTGATTAGAAATGTGGTTAGATGTGTGATTAGATATGTGATTAGATATGTGGTTAGATATGTGATTAGATATGTGGTTAGATATGTGATTAGATCTGTAAGAAGCAGATGTACAGCATATGTGTGGGTATGCAAACATACTCCCTTCTAGTACATAGATCCGGTTTTATTCAGGCACACTCACTTCTACAGTATCTGTTGGATATATGCAGCAGTATCTGTGAGTGTTCACATATACTTCTTTTGTATACACATGTTTGTATCTTTACATCTGTCTTGTCACCATATTTGTGTCCTCACATGGGTCTTGTTATCAAGTCTAGGGTTTTAATTGTGTTTTCTCATCGTACCTGTGTGTTTGCAGGTCACTTCTCATCTTATCTCTGTACCTCTACGCCACACCTCAGTGGTTTGGAGACCCTCTCGACCATCTTCCGCACATGCTCTCCTCTGGCCGACATGGCAGAGGTGGACCGCATGAAGTTATATCTGGCGCTGTCCTGGGATACTATGGCAATGGGTAAGGCAACACGGCTTATTCAGCATATATATATATATATATATATATATATATATAGTCATATCTATATATCTATGTATATTTATTTCCAAGTAGTATACTCGTAAAGCGTGATTATCTGTCGTGCATATGTATGCACGAATAATCTCAGAGGATACCCGGTCGGTATTCTTACGCCCCACCGTGGGACTCCTCTGTGGCCGTTTGTGCGTTCATGTACAATACATATGGACGTTATATCGGTGTAGGTAGTGCTCATTCGTAATCCTGCAAGGTTGTATTTAGGGTTGAGGGTTTAGGTAACCTTACCTGTGTACACGCTGTTGCTTATGCAATGCCTGATTATTGTGAGTATGCTGATTGTGGGTATGGTTGTTGTGTGTAAGGTTTAGGGATTGGGTTCAGGGGTTCTACACCCCGGGAGAGCCGCACTGCAGTTGCCTACACCGATATCTGATGAACAGGTCGACTGCAACGTCCGCATACATACATCTGTATACGCTTCCTACCAACCGTGACCCGTAGTTCATTACTGTTATTTGTGCTGAATACGTAAAATGCTCATTGATAAACATTTTTGCCTTCGCAATACAATACAGGTAACTTCCCATATCCATCCAGCTATCTGGCTGAGGGTAAAGCGGACCTGCCAACGTTTCCCGTGCGCGTGGCCTGCTCTCACCTTTGCGTAAGCACATACTATCATTTGATCACTACTTGAGTGCGGTGGTTCAATGTTGAGTGTGCTTGTTCAGTGTTTGTGAGTGTTTGAGTGTTTTTGTTTAATGTTCAGATGTGTTTATTATTGTTTGAGTTGAGTGTGTTTGTTTAATATTTGAGTTTGTTTGTTTATTGTTTGAATGTATCTGTTTATTTTTGTTTGTTTAATGTTTAAGTGTGTCTGTTTAATGTTTGAGTGTGGTTGTTTATGGCTTGAGTGTGTTAGTTCAATGGTTGAGTGTGTTTGATAAGATAAGTTTAGTATACTTTCTAATATATATATATATATGTGTGTGTATATGTATACGTGTATCCAAATATAAATTTATAGCACATA
Organism: Sphaeroforma sirkka; assembly: GCA_001586965.3. Taxonomy (NCBI): domain Eukaryota; class Ichthyosporea; order Ichthyophonida; genus Sphaeroforma; species Sphaeroforma sirkka. The sequence continues at coordinate 27,215 of LUCW03000257.1, forward strand.
TATATATATAATATGTACATATATATGATGTATATTTGTGAGGCGTATATGTATATATGCATACATGCATATATGCATATATATATATATGTATGTATGTACTTAGATGTAGTATGTGAGATGGGTATACTTAGTATAACTATGAGAGTCTACAAATCAATCCCACACGAATTGGGCATGGTAGTACTGACAGAATATATGCAGAACTAACAGTGTCATTTTACTGACATATGGTATTGAGAGATTAGGACAGTTGGTGCAAATGCTTTTGTTCTGTTTCTGTTTCCGTACTTAGTATTATACAAACCGAACCTCTGAATGCACTCTAGTTCTGCACGCTTGACATATACTTATCCACCAAACGGGAATTTGTATACACAACCCATCGCTTACACACAACTTTACATGAACCCTAAACGCTAAACCTTAAATCTTACATCATAAACAGGACGCGGATTTGCGCAACGAAGGGAACGAGGCAGAGCTGCTGCATAAGGCGAATGCCGCAGTGAATGTGTTCCGAAATGCCTCACAGGACGTGCCGTGCATGAAAGTACCGGAGACCATGATGGAAACCATCGTGTGGGATTACCAATAGTAGGTTGTACGTAGTGATATGGCTCACATGTCTGTCTTGCTTATTACGTTTCATCCTCGTATAATTTAATGTTAGATGGAAGCTCAATTGCGGAATTATCAATAGTACGTTCTCCGTATGTGATAGCTTATGTTTTTTAATGGTTGTAAAAGTATGGGAATACTGCGAGCGACATCATCTGATACATATATATATTTAAAATCATCGTATATATATATATATATATAAATATTAGGTTGTGTGTAGTGATATGGCTCACATGTCTGTCTTGCTTATTATGTTTCATACTCGTATAATTTAATGTTATATGGAAGCCCAATTGCGGGATTGTCAATAGTACGTTCTCCGTATGTGATAGCTTATGTTTTTTAATGATTGTATAAGTATGGGAATACTGCGAGCGACATCATCTGATACATATATATGGACAGATCAACGTATGAATATATATATATATATATATATATATATAAATATATATATTCATATATATATATTATGTATATACATATATATATATATATATATATATATACATATATATATATATATATATATATATATATATATATATATATATATACATATATATATATATATATATATATATATATATATATATATATATATATATATATATATATATATATATATATATATATATATATATATATATATATATATATATATATATATATACACACACACATATATATATATATATACATGTATATTTAAGATTTCCCTTCGAGATATACCCATCATATCCAGTTGCACAGAGCTTCTGTGCGAGGAGACGTATTTCACCATGGACGGGGTAGCTGACATGTTTTATCCGTACGGACAAACTCGCGAGCAGATCACGAAACACTGCCTCGACACACACGGCGTCATCCCCCGGTTCGATTGGTATGTGTCTGTTTATGCTAGGAGACTATAAGTGACGGCTGAAGAATATATTTAGTTTTGTAGAGTGATATATATATATATATATGTATACTCTTAAATATGCATATATATCCATATATATATATACATATACACACACACACACACACATATATATATATATATATATATGTGTGTATATACATATACATATATATATATATATAAATATCCGCTCTCTTTCCAAGGTATTAGTTTTTGCATCATAATTGAATGGATGACCGCATCTTATTTTCCCTCTTGCTGTGCACAGGATTCGAGAGAGCTACGGATCGCTCGCCGAAATTGCAAGGTATCTGCGTGCTTTAGTAGCCTACCCGTTCATCTTTATACCTGTGCATTACACACAAGCGTTCAGATGAGGTCAATTGACCATTTTAATTCGGTTCAGTATGATGTTTTTTTAGCTATGTATGCGTAAGTCTGGTAGTATTTTCAGATGAGGTCACGAGAGTGCCGCATATTCCATAGCTGACACCCACACACCTACACACACTCCAAGGAAGGAAATTACCCTGGACTACATACGCACGTAGCGCATCGGTATTAGTCTAGGTACTAGCAAGAGACAGTGATACCTGCCCTTTACATAGTTGGTTTATACAATAGCGATTCAAAAAATCGAATCCGCACACACGTGGCTGTAGATATGGGAGCGACGTAGTCTTTGCGAATGGGGATCTTACTTAAGTCTTGATCGTATTTTCATATGAGATCATGAGAGTGCCGGATACTTTACGCTGGCACACACACACATACACGCACTCCACAGTAATAGTTAAGCGTTGCATAGCTGGTTTATACAAATCATACCTTTCTAAATCAAATCCGCACACACGTGGCTGTAGATATGGGAGCAACATAGTCTTTGCGAATGGAGATCTGGACACGTGGATCTCGGCGGGTGTGACGCAATCGCTTTCACCCACACTCCCAGCGCTATTGGTGAAAGACGGGGCGCATCATCTGGACCTCATGTTCAGCCATGAGAGTGACAACGATTCTGTCAAACAGGTACTGAAAGTGTGTATATGTTTCGTTTGTATTCCTATGTGGTGGCGGACAGTAGTGATATGATAGTGTATATATATGTATATATCTTTATGATTATATACACGCACACACACACACACACATACTTATATATATAGAAGAGGGATGTATATGCTAGGGACATAAATATGTTGATGGAGTTAGTATATATCTATCTAGGAGACTAAGGTGAGATATATATATGTATATATATATATATATAGGTATGTATATATATATATATATATATATATACATATACATATGTATATACAAATACACATATACAAAAACATATGTATATAATGGTGCATATATGTATGTATGGGCGTATGTTCCTTCGGTTGTTGAGTGATGTGATTTGTGCATTAGTATTCTTGTAGGCATGGTGCATAGATGTATTTATGGGCGTATGTTCCATGGGTTGTTGAGCGATGTAATTTGTGAATTAGTCTGCATGTAGGCATGGTGCAAAAGATGTATGTATGGGCGTATGTTCCATGGGTTGTTGAGTGATGTGATTTGTGCATTAGTATGCTTGGGGGCATGGTGCATATATGTATGTATGGGTGTATGTTCCATGGGTTGTTGAGTGATGCGATTGGTGTGTACACGCGTATAATGCTGTTTGCATGTTGTTGCGAGTTAGGAATAAAACATCTACATGGTGATGGTGTCTGCAAATAAATAATAGGATGATATTTTGTACTACACGTGCTCCACCGTTTGCATTTATAGAAGTTCCTGCGGCGATAGTACTTTTAATTAGTATCCGAGTGTTCAAGAAGAAATTCAAAATCGATCTCTCCAGTAATATGGGTTTTATTTTATGTGAACAGGTTCGGGATGAACAAGTGCAACACATTCAGAGATGGATTGACGATCGAATTGAAGCAAACCAGCAGCAAAACTAATTGAAGCTAGTCTAATACCATGAATATTATAACTCAAAATATGCTAAATACCACCTAGCCTAGTTTCGAACTTTAACTATAGACGTATTTAGATATTATAGCGAAATGACCATTTAGAAAAGTCAGGTATTAGAGTGGAGGCCCTCGTGTATAATTTAATGGTTGTTGTAACATTGAAGGCGTTCTTCTTGATTGTAAGGGAGATCAGGGTACTACCTGTGATCTAGTGTATTCAGTTCATTTTCTCGATCCTGCCGCAGCAGCTTTATATTGCACTGCGCGTTACAGTCTGTGTATTGTGTATTTTCGTGATCAGAGACTGATACGAGTTCAAATGTACGTGTGCACAGTGCTGCTCTGTACAGTTTGTTATTTTTTTATCTGTCTTATTCTATATTGATCTATCAACAGCCTGCTGCAATGTTCTTTGTCTTCTCTTCCTTCTGTACCATTTGCTCAAGTTCATCGAACACTGCAACGAATTCGTCAACAAATGCCTGGGCTTTGTCTGCGGCTCCTGTATCCATTACTGCACCTATGTTCACCTTTTCACCAAGAGTGTACATAGTCATACCGAATGAGCAACTTTTCCGTTGTGGGGACCATGCTGATAGTCTCTCCAGGAGCTTCCCATTGAGATACATACGCTCTGAGGGGCCTGGCACATTGCTTAATACACAGGACGATTTGCTGGCTAAGTAGTCTAGGAGAGTTTGATTACAAATATAGGGGAACAAATTTGCTACCAGTGCGACATTGGTGAAAAAGACTTTCGCGATGGGCTTTGTTTTCATACCCTCCATCACCGGCGCCATCTGCTTGCAAGCCACCAGCGGGTCAGAGTTGGTGACATCCATGTCGAACACGGGTGTAGCAAACTGATTCTCCATTTTTATAGCGTGTGGACTGCTCCGCATGTTGACCATCATGGCGGCTTTGATACACTCGACTTTATTGTCTGGCTCAATTCGCGCGAACAAGCGCTGGAGAGCACAGCTGATCACGCCCATGAAGACATCGTTTATAGACAAACCGAGCTTTCTTCGAACCGCGTTCAATCGGGATAATTCGATGGGAGTGTCCAGCATACCCACGACCTTTCGACCGCTCACATTCTGTGTTTTGAAGGGATTCACGTCGTTCTTTGAAATGATCAACTTTCCCATGATTGGTACGGTGTACAAAGCTACAAACAGCCAAGTAAGCCATGCGGGTGTCTGGCGTGCCTTTACAGGTGTCTTGGTCGGGGTGACCTGCTTTGGCTTTTCTACTTTAATACCCTTCACCTGCGATTCAGTCTCCAGCATGGTCATCATCATGTTGTTGAATGCGACACCATCACCTAAAATGTGATGTGCCATAAGAAGAACGCACGACATGGTGTCACCGGAGCCATCGTCGCACTTCTCATAATTTTCAAGTATCACCATCTTCCACAACGGGCGATCAATGGGAAGATCAGCAACAATTGATCGTCCAATCCATTCCTTCAATTCAGCACTATTTGTTGGTCTTTGCGATGCGTCGAGTAGGTCCCGATGCACATGATTTTCCTTCTTGAAATCTGTATCCTTCACCCAAAAAGGTAGGTTCTCAAATAGAGCCAGACGGTCCGTAAATCGTCTGAACCAAGGGTCTTGAATCAGCTTCTCTGTCGCAACGTTAAGATCGTCAAGAGTCCCATTACGAACTAACATTGCGGCACTGACCATGCACTTATTGTATTCCGTATCTAGCTTCCACATGTAGTCCCCGGGTGAACAGGGCTCAGTGAGTGGTCCATATTTCTCTTTCGCGTCGCTAATAATCCTTTCCGTTCTGCCACGTATATAATAGAATGTGATAGTAGCCATTACTATTAGAAGACCGACTGAAATTGGTGCTAGATCGTACGACATCGTGTAGAAATGGACCTGTGAATGTGTGTACGAGTATTATACCGACCATGTACTTCACATGCTTTATACCCGGTATCTGTCTTCTATTACTGTATGTAGTTATGCGAATACGAGTTTGAATTTTGAAGTGACCAGTAGATACAGTATTACCCTGTATGTATCTTAGTATTACCCCTATATGTATAGTGTGGTGTATAATCCGCAGAATAGGAAATATACATATAGATTCCCTAACTCCCGGCATCCATCACGAGTAGATTGTTGAAAATATTGCTACAGCTTTTTTTATATCACATTTGACTGTACATTCAATACTTTTTTTCCCAAACACTTTGTCTGAATTTACAAAAAAGAAGAAACCTGGCCTCTGGTAAACGACAGTGAAATTTCCTCTTTTGAAAACAAACTATTTTAGTTCCCGACGCGTCGCGAACTCGCGATATGTCCTTCTTGGGTCAGTATCATGACGTATATCGGACTTCAGCCTGTAACAAAATGTATGTCATCCCGAAATCTAGTTTACGACGGTCATTAAAATAATAATATCCTGTCAGGAAGTTCTCTCTACTATGTAGTATTATTTCAAAAAGGAATATATATATAACATCAGCGGTGAGGGTGAGAAGTCTGAAGACTTGGGACTAAGGAGTGTTTTTTTTTTAAATAGGAGTGAGCCTGTGAGAGATGATAGCCTGGCAGGTCTGAGGAGTGAGGACTCAGCCGACAGCACGACAGAGCCGATGCCGAGTGGCAAGTGAGCACTGAGCACTGAGCAGTAAGGACTGAGGACTGAGGAGCCTCCAGACGTTCAAGAGCTGAAGAGTGAAGAGCAGTGGCTTTTTGTTTTATATCAACATTTTTGTGAAGTATTGTATGTTCTCTCTTACTCTCTAGTCAAGAAAACGCATATATATCAACTTTGAACCGTTAGGTCAGAAGGGCCTACCCAAATGTTTATATAGAACTAATATTTATGATAAAAATAGTACACACTTAAATGTCTAGACCCGTAAGTTGCACCTACGAGCATACAAAGGACCGCATATGCAATGAAAGTAGAACGCAAACGTATATTTGTTCGATTCATAAAAGTTTTAACGGAAAATGGTTTGAGGTTAGCCTGTGGGCCTACGGCCTTATGTCCTACGGCTACAATCCCTACAACCTACGGCATACATGGACTCATAGTACAGATGTGTTGATATAACAAATGGCCATTTCACATTTTAAATATCTATGGATGACTACGATATGAAGATAATTTGTTATATCTAATACTTTATGTACAGATTTTTTGTATATAAAAATATCTAATAAATACGGTCATTTTTTCTTCAAAAGTGTACACAAGTTTCTGCTAAGAACTGCGCACTGCCGCATTGTATTGTGCTGTTGGGCAGTATGCTGAACTGCTGACTGCTGACTGCTGAGTGCTGAGTGCTGAGTGCTGAGTGCTGACTCCTGAGTGTGCAGCGTGCACTGTGCTGTAGCTCTCGAGTCTTGTGAGTCTATGATTGTAGTGCGCCTACATAAACGACTGCTGAGTGCGGAGTGTGCGACTGCGCAGCGATACTGGATACAATATATGTATTTTAAAAAAATGTACTGCAATTATATACATACTGAGATACTGTCGGTATTTACTCTGCGGCGGGACAGGTCGGCACTCGTGACAAGGCGTGGCTCGGGTGACTCTGAACTATGCCACTCACAAACAATGCGCATAAATATGTATTTTTTTTAAAAATCCACATATTTACACTACTCTATAAAGTTGTGAGAGAGAGCCAAGTTTGAAGTTGCAACGCAAATACATGATCCCTTAAACGTTTTAAATCAAACGTATATTTACTTCCATTTCAGTGTCCTGTGGCCCCTGCGGGCTGGGGCACTGTGGGACCAAATTCCAGGTCAGGCAATACTTTTGTCTTGACAAATTCTAAATAATATCAATTATCGAGACCAAAAGCAATAGAATAGGTGCACTATTTTAGGTCACAACATACAGGTCAAAATATACCAATATACGTCATGACCCTCTCTACTAGTGAGCGTCTATTTTTGTGGAAAACATAGCCTTCTAAAAAATTAAACATACAGAAAGCGATGCAAATACCGGTTTTTTTGCATTGACTGCCACTTGATGTCATCAGTGTGCATTTTTAATTTATATATTGTTTTTTTAACAGAATTTTATTATTATATTTATTTAATATTTCGACAATATGTGTTACATAAAAATATAATAAATACACAAAAAGAACTGTACAGCAAATACATAGATCTATTTTTTTAATTTTTAAATATCCACTGCTCTTGGAACATTGAAAGTTGGCCTCCTGTTGAACAAAGAAAATTGAAGCCGGGAGCAATGAAAACCAAAGGTATGTATCCCATTTCCCGGATAATGTCAATAGGTACAATACAATTCACACTCTTGAATACATATGTGCGTTACTGTCGAAGACAGATAACGGGTATAAAAGCATGTGAAGTACATGGTCGGTATAATACTCGTACACACATTCACAGGTCCATTTCTACACAATGTCGTACGATCTAGCACCAATTTCAGTCGGTCTTCTAATAGTAATGGCTACTATCACATTCTATTATATACGTGGCAGAACGGAAAGGATTATTAGCGACGCGAAAGAGAAATATGGACCACTCACTGAGCCCTGTTCACCCGGGGACTACATGTGGAAGCTAGATACGGAATACAATAAGTGCATGGTCAGTGCCGCAATGTTAGTTCGTAATGGGACTCTTGACGATCTTAACGTTGCGACAGAGAAGCTGATTCAAGACCCTTGGTTCAGACGATTTACGGACCGTCTGGCTCTATTTGAGAACCTACCTTTTTGGGTGAAGGATACAGATTTCAAGAAGGAAAATCATGTGCATCGGGACCTACTCGACGCATCGCAAAGACCAACAAATAGTGCTGAATTGAAGGAATGGATTGGACGATCAATTGTTGCTGATCTTCCCATTGATCGCCCGTTGTGGAAGATGGTGATACTTGAAAATTATGAGAAGTGCGACGATGGCTCCGGTGACACCATGTCGTGCGTTCTTCTTATGGCACATCACATTTTAGGTGATGGTGTCGCATTCAACAACATGATGATGACCATGCTGGAGACTGAATCGCAGGTGAAGGGTATTAAAGTAGAAAAGCCAAAGCAGGTCACCCCGACCAAGACACCTGTAAAGGCACGCCAGACACCCGCATGGCTTACTTGGCTGTTTGTAGCTTTGTACACCGTACCAATCATGGGAAAGTTGATCATTTCAAAGAACGACGTGAATCCCTTCAAAACACAGAATGTGAGCGGTCGAAAGGTCGTGGGTATGCTGGACACTCCCATCGAATTATCCCGATTGAACGCGGTTCGAAGAAAGCTCGGTTTGTCTATAAACGATGTCTTCATGGGCGTGATCAGCTGTGCTCTCCAGCGCTTGTTCGCGCGAATTGAGCCAGACAATAAAGTCGAGTGTATCAAAGCCGCCATGATGGTCAACATGCGGAGCAGTCCACACGCTATAAAAATGGAGAATCAGTTTGCTACACCCGTGTTCGACATGGATGTCACCAACTCTGACCCGCTGGTGGCTTGCAAGCAGATGGCGCCGGTGATGGAGGGTATGAAAACAAAGCCCATCGCGAAAGTCTTTTTCACCAATGTCGCACTGGTAGCAAATTTGTTCCCCTATATTTGTAATCAAACTCTCCTAGACTACTTAGCCAGCAAATCGTCCTGTGTATTAAGCAATGTGCCAGGCCCCTCAGAGCGTATGTATCTCAATGGGAAGCTCCTGGAGAGACTATCAGCATGGTCCCCACAACGGAAAAGTTGCTCATTCGGTATGACTATGTACACTCTCTTGGTGAAAAGGTGAACATAGGTGCAGTAATGGATACAGGAGCCGCAGACAAAGCCCAGGCATTTGTTGACGAATTCGTTGCAGTGTTCGATGAACTTGAGCAAATGGTACAGAAGGAAGAGAAGACAAAGAACATTGCAGCAGGCTGTTGATAGATCAATATAGAATAAGACAGATAAAAAAAAATAACAAACTGTACAGAGCAGCACTGTGCACACGTACATTTGAACTCGTATCAGTCTCTGATCACGAAAATACACAATACACAGACTGTAACGCGCAGTGCAATATAAAGCTGCTGCGGCAGGATCGAGAAAATGAACTGAATACACTAGATCACAGGTAGTACCCTGATCTCCCTTACAATCAAGAAGAACGCCTTCAATGTTACAACAACCATTAAATTATACACGAGGGCCTCCACTCTAATACCTGACTTTTCTAAATGGTCATTTCGCTATAATATCTAAATACGTCTATAGTTAAAGTTCGAAACTAGGCTAGGTGGTATTTAGCATATTATGAGTTATAATATTCATGGTATTAGACTAGCTTCAATTAGTTTTGCTGCTGGTTTGCTTCAATTCGATCGTCAATCCATCTCTGAATGTGTTGCACTTGTTCATCCCGAACCTGTTCACATAAAATAAAACCCATATTACTGGAGAGATCGATTTTGAATTTCTTCTTGAACACTCGGATACTAATTAAAAGTACTATCGCCGCAGGAACTTCTATAAATGCAAACGGTGGAGCACGTGTAGTACAAAATATCATCCTATTATTTATTTGCAGACACCATCACCATGTAGATGTTTTATTCCTAACTCGCAACAACATGCAAACAGCATTATACGCGTGTACACACCAATCGCATCAATCAACAACCCATGGAACATACACCCATACATACATATATGCACCATGCCTCCAAGCATACTAATGCACAAATCACATCACTCAACAACCCATGGAACATACGCCCATACATACATCTTTGCACCATGCCTACATGCAGACTAATTCACAAATTACATCGCTCAACAACCCATGGAACATACGCCCAAACATACATATATGCACCATGCCTACAAGCATATTTAATAACATCACTCAACAACTCATGGAACATACGTCCATACTTACATCTATGCACCATGTCTACAAGCATACTAATGCACTCCCGTCACTCGTGGAATGATGCTGTATTGTGGCAGCGAAGTTTAAACAGGCATACATTTACCCACACACACAAACCTCTGCGAAATGTGAAATGCCAGAAATATAGATATATACATTTCAATCTCATGGTGGGCAGAAGTATGTATAATCGCACCCAAAGCAGCGCTTAAAGGGGATATATTATGAAGTCGCTCTGTGAACAACAAGGCATATACATATACAGGAATATACTCAACTGCACACAACCAAGCACAGTATATACACCCAACATTGCTCCGCAGAGAATTTATCGTGAATATGAGGTTCAGATGGTGGCTCTACTTTGGACCTGTACTAAAGTTCCATATATATAAGCAAGTGATATATACTATAGAACAATCATCCTATTAGACAAAGTATGATGTTGAACAAAAGCTGTCGTTCCGAGAATTTACACACAAATTTTTTTTTATTTGAATATATCCCCATATCTATATCAATATCTCCATCTATTTATATATATATATATATATATATATATATATATATATATATATATATATATATATATATATATACATATATACATATATACATATATATATACCTATATATATATATATATATATATATATATATATATATATATATATATATATATATATATATATATATATATATATATATATATATATATATATATGTATCACCTTAGTCTCCTAGATAGATATATCCTAACTCCATCAACATATTTATGTCCCTAGCATATACATCCCTCTTCTATATATATATATATATATATATATACATATGTGTGTGTGTGTATATAATCATAAAGATATACACATATATATACAATATCATATCACTACTGTCCGCCACCACATAGAAATACAAACGAAACATATACACACTTTCAGTACCTGTTTGACAGAATCGTTGTCACTCTCATGGCTGAACATGAGGTCCAGATGATGCGCCCCGTCTTTCACCAATAGCGCTGGGAGTGTGGGTGAATGCGATTGCGTCACACCCGCCGAGATCCACGTGTTCAGATCTCCATTTGCAAAGACTATGTTGCTCCCATATCTACAGCCACACGTGTGCGGATTTGATTTTTGAATCGTTATTGTATAAACCAGTGTGGAAAGGTGAACATAGGTGCAGTAATGGATACAGGAGCCGCAGACAAAGCCCAGGCATTTGTTGACGAATTCGTTACAGTGTTCAATGAACTCAAGAGAATGGTATTAGATCTAGAGAGTGCAAGCCCCGAGGTCGCAGTTGCCTGCTGATTGGAACTCGATTGGAATAAAATATATGTCATGCTAACATTCGAATTGAACTATATCTTGTGATTGGCAAATACTTTGACTGTGTTCACCGTGTTGCTTCGTTGTGGTAATCCTGTTTGGGTTAGGAATTGAATATTGAAGGACAACATGATCGCTTGCAGAATAAAATATATCATGTAGCTAAATGCGAAATTATGTTTTGCTTCAATCTAGTATATCAAATATAATTCCGATATTCATACTTTGGTCGAAGGTTCAACATATCCGTTTCCCAAGATTTAACGCATTGGCTGGCCATTATCATTCACACCTGATCAACACTGTCAAGGACTCAAAAGTAGTTGCTGCACATATGAATAGTTCATGCGCTACATTTATACAATATATACGTTATTCAGTTCTCAACATCAACACGAAACCTTCAGAATTACATTATTAGTTTAAAAAAATGCTGACTTCATATAAAAATCAAACTACACAACATATGATACAGATAGTTAGATTAATTGTACTTCTGTATAATCGCAGGGCCGCAGGGGCGCAGGGCCGCAGGGGCGCAGGGCCGGAAGCTGACAAGCACACATACAGACTTACATAAGGCCATTTGTATGCAGGCACATGAAAAACACTCACTGTACCGAATGTGTATTTATATATCTATAACTTCCGACAGAAAAAGAATATATAAACTTGTATCAACCCTTTTATTAAAGGAAAATAGCACTATTGTTACATACTCACAGCCTTTTAAAATTGTGCAGAGGGCTATGGCTTTTTTAGCATTGTTTCCATTTACAGACATGTAGTTAAATATTGTTTACAGAAATACCATTATTCCTCTCCAATTCAGGAGGGCTATGTATGGCATTATAGGTTACAAACTTGTCATATTTGCTTTTTATCAAATTTCCTATATAACATAGGACATAACATAGGCGCAGTCAATGATTTTTTCATACTCTATAGTTTGTGTGTGAATGTGTCATGCGTGTCGGTCGGGATGGGGGTGGTGTGGGGGCGGCCTCGGCGGAGGCCGGTGATGTCACTGATGTGACATGAAATAATTCTATTTGTTTTTACAAAAACGCCCCACAGGTCACAGCCTACACCTACAGGGCATAGAGGCCACACCGCACGCGGTACGGCGCACAGCCCAAGGCCAAAGCCGCCAAACCGCCAAAGGACATGTAAAAAAGAATGACAATGTCAATACAAAAGTTCAAAAACTGAAAGCAAAAGAAATGCTATTTACACTTTGACAGTGACAGTCCTGACTTGAGACTTCTGACTCCTGAGCCCTGGCTGTGAGTGACAGAGAGACTGAGAAGTCCGGAACGTCGGAAGAGACGAAGACTCGGAAGTCGGAACTCTGGAATAACGAAATCAACAGCTGTTGCTCACCAGTTGAGGTTTATATACAGTTATACACCAATGGTATGATAGTGTTTGTATTGACATTATATCGAGGGCATTCGGCAGTCCATCATCCGAAAATTTTGTTACTCAAGACTGAGGTTTTCTGGGACCGTGGGACCGGGATATTTTATTAAAAAAAATGTGGATTTAGCAGTATCCGTTGGCTCGGGTTCGCTGCTGTAAATAGTAAATACATGCGAATCTCCGAACGTAAAATAGAATTGATTCTATTTTACTTTACTTTTTCAAAAGAAAAGTATTTAAAGCGTATGTAAATACTAGGATTCTTTCATAGTATCATACTACAAACACCAACAACATTTCCCCTCAATATATTCCTATATAAAATATGGCAAACCAGGCAACAAAATCGCCAACCTGTGCTGTTCAGGCTCATAGGCTTGCCAACACTGCTTTCAGAGCAGGTACAACACTTCCATTACACTGGAGGAAGAGCCAACTAAAGGCTCTCAGACGAATGATCAGTGAAAATGAAAAACTCATTCAGAACGCAGTGTATGCTGATCTAGGTAAGAGCCCCGAAGAAGTCTGGTTAGCAGAAACACAAGCCTCAATCAACGGCATCGACAGTATGATAGCCAATGTAGATAGCTGGTCAAGAGCCACTCACGTGAACACAGATGTTTTCAACTATCCAGCCACATCCATGATTAAGCCAGAGCCCCTGGGTACGGCCCTCATTATCGGTTGCTGGAACTATCCAATTACACTTATCGCCGATCCTATGGCGGCAAGTATCGCCGCTGGTAATGCTGTTGTTGTCAAAACGGGCGCTGAGACACACTCCCCCAAGACGATGCAGCTTTTGTGTGAACTGATTCCGCAGTACATGGACAGACAAGTTATTAGTATTGTTCCGGGTGGCTTTGAAGAGCTCCAGGATCTGTTGTCGATGCGCTGGGATGTCATTTTTGCAACCGGATCACCTGGGCTTGGTCGCATGGTGGCGAAAGCAAGCGCAACAAACTTGACCAAATGCATACTGGAACTTGGGGGCAAGTCACCGGTGTATGTCGGTAAAGATGCCAATCTAGCAGTAGCTGCCAAACGTATTGTATGGGGATCATTAGGCCTTAACGCCGGGCAGACGTGCATACGGCCCGATCATATGTTCGTAGACAATTCAATTGCCGAAGATTTCATTGATATGCTGAAGAAAACGATTGTAGCCCAGTACGGTGATGATCCACAGCAAAGTATGGCGTTTGGACGTATGGCTAAGGTACCGGCACACCATGAGCGTTTAACGAATATGATCAAGAGCGACAGCAAGTACATAGTTCATGGTGGCGGAACAGATGCTTCAGATTCGTATATTGCACCTACGCTTTTAGACTTCGGCACGGACTCTGTGGCCTTCCACGCTTCTGCCTCTATGCAAGAGGAGATTTTCGGTCCCATACTACCCATCTTGCGTGTAAATGGTGCCGAGGATGCGATCGACTCGATTTTAACACGAGAAAAGCCTCTGGCCATGTATGCATTCACACATGACAAGCATGTACAAAATAAGTTCATGAATGTGTCTGCGGGGAGTCTTCAGTTCAATGATACCATCACATTCATGCTGAACGAAAACCTTCCTTTTGGAGGGGTAGGAAATTCGGGTAGCGGTAAGTACCATGGCTATCAAGGCTTTGTAGAGTTCAGTCACATGAAGTCCATAATGATCAACTCGAATCTAAATGATTTGAAAGCGCGATTCTCGCCCCAAACAAACGTTGATATGGCCGTCATGAAGCTCGCACATCGCCACATCCCTGGGGTTGTAGTGAGTAGTCTGAACCAAATGCACAATTTTGCGTTTTTGACCGTCGCCGTAGGTGCTGCAGCCTTCATGCTTGGCAAATATCTTTAAGAGACTAGTAGATACGGTACGTAGCAAAATAAATTGTGTAACAAATTGTATTCCTATTTTTTTTTCGAGTGTCGACACTCTTAAGTATGAAGTTGCCTTGTAGTTCCTTGACGATACGTTTTTGTCATGTATCGTAATCTAATTAATTATAAAACATGTGATAAATATCAAATCAGTGATGTACGAATGGGTTTGTTTTGATCTACTTTAAACCATAGACTCGATATTACTTCAAAAAGATAAAATAGTGAACTGGTGGTTTACCGTTCTTCAGTACATCGCATATTTGCAGTATGTAAGCGAATCGGCAAGTTTTCGTATGGTGCGTACTAATTGGCACATTTTCAGTATTGTACCTTCAGGTGTGCTAATACAATTGCTGCTCCTATCACAACGCGGTCTTTGATATGTGTTGTTGTGTGTGTTCATGTGCAAGTGTATTCATATAGCATGTTCATGTGCAAGCGCATATATATAGCATGCAAGTAGTGTATCCCTACTTGCACTTTCATACGACAAGCCAAGCCTACAGAAATCTCTCACCACCCTCTCTCGCACTTGTGTGACCCCTGCATTTGAATTGAGCACTACACTCCTTTCGCCACACGCAGAATTTGAGACCTGTCGGTTGACGTTCACGTCACCCGTCTATCAACGTGTATAGTTTAATTTCACTAATGTTTTTCAGCACAAGCGTGTGGGTCTTGCGGCATAACAGGCCTCAAGCGTCCCACCGACAAATATTAAGAACCACTATGGTCTGCTCAGTTTAAACTACCGACAATTCGGAAATGCAGTGAGCAAAAGAGAAACAATAGTCTAACTGTTGCTCTCTTGATACCACGATGTTGCAAATTGTATTTCGAATTTTCCGTTAAGCTTTATAGAACTTCGGCGCGATAGCAGTGGTACCTGTTCCCGTATAGAATTGAAGTATATCCATCTCATCCCGTCACAAAAGTGTATTCAAGTGCAACTATACAAGTCGATATTAAAAATTCAAAGCCGTTATCCTTGGGAAGAACATTACAGAAACAATCCTGTTTGATATGAACTGTGATGATACTGTAATGGTCAATCCAGTCATATATGAGCTGTGACGATACTGAATTAGTTCCCATCGTGGCTTCGGGTGCGAACACTGAACCCTAGTCGCCTGGGAAACGGCACGGCGGGGTGCTCAAATGCTGAAGCTGTCTGTCTATTAACTATATAGCTGAGCTGAGGAGGTTCCAACACATGTGAGTGGCACTGGGTAGGGTGTATTGATTCGCATATCCATCCAATTGCAAAGGCAGACAATGGACTATGAGCCGCCTTCCATGACCAGACATGGCGTACTCGACAATGAAGCGGAAGGATGAATTCCTTGTGCTGTTTTGCTTTAGAACGAATGAGGCTCTACCAGAGTACACTTCGGTTCAGAAAGAGGCCCAATACGGAGACATTTTTGCTGCAGTTGACATCCTTCTGGTATCCAATTAAGTAATTGTACTCTGCACTTTAGATCGAGTCATGGCACATATACAGTATGCTTGCTGCATTCGTATGGCTGAACCGACCCGAGACGATTCGTATATTCGATATAAGTTATTCCGGTGTCAGACTGGCCGGAAATACACACACACACCCGGGTCTATAGACACACACAACTCTTCCAAATCTCTCTCAACGCCTAGGGAGTCTCCAAACGATTCATATACCAGCGCAAACTCGCACGCACACACCCTCACATCTGAGAACACAACTACTACGCGCGAACAGCTGATGCGCAGTCCACACTTCAGTACTCAATCCCCTTAAGAAGGTGAGCTATCTCGTGGTCAGGGATGTGCCTGGCCCGCCTCTTTCTGATACCCACTTTGACCCCGGTTAGTAAATTGGACACCACTGCTGTCGATTTATCCTCTATGTTACTCTGATTGCGGGGTGGATCTTCATCACGTGGTATGAGAGTTTTGATCGGCCTGCTACTATTGGCGTTCGGTTCATCCGAATCTCTCTGCTGTAGAGTGAATTAGATTGGTCAATTCCCGGAGAACGGAATACCGTGGCATCTCAACCCAAACACACACGAACATACAGTCATGCTGCAACAAGGCGAATGAGAACGGCGTACGCAATATCCATGTTTACTCAGAGATATGAAGAGTGCTCCAAGGAATGACTACAACTACTGATGAGAGTGAGGATCCCCGCGTAGCAGGTCAATAGGGGTGTATTATTTTGATCTGTACTATACAACATTTGTAGTGACGCACCCTGGTAGTTAGAACACCCAGGCAATGTGGATGCACACGTCAACAACAAACACACAGAAAAACACTTGACTAGGTTCCCGCTACACACGTGATATATACACACAGAGGCAAGCCAGAACACCCGAGAGAAGAGCGCTTGAGGGTCTTCTATGTACCTGAGCGAAAAAATGGGCCGACTTCAGCGCCCCGATTTTCTGGGCCAGGGCCGGGGCACATTCGCAGCGATGGCGTTCGCGCTGATTGCGGCTGGTCTTGCGTTCGGAGACGTCCAGGCGCAGATTAGCGAGATTAATCCTGACCTAATGAGAGGACGAAACCGGACCATGAAACGGGTCAAATGGGACTATAGATTAATTGCGCGCGTGTCATATATACAGGTTCACAGGGTGGTTTACACGATCACGAATGTTTGGCTGGGGCGTTTTGCCGAGCCAGAGACTTGTTGTTGAATCCATCTATATAGGTTGTGTGGTCTTGGATCCATCTTTATGTGATGTGTGGTATTGAATCCATCTTTATATGTGGTATGGTCTTGGATCCATCTTTATGTGATGTGTGGTATTGAATCCATCTTTATATGTGGTATGGTCTTGGATCCATCTTTATATGTTGTGTGGTCTGTTCTACTGAGACGGACATGCCTGCGCGTGAAGGAGTTCTCAGCCCAAGCTTATAGCAGCTTACCACAGCCGTCTCCATCACAGTCTTGAGAAACTAACTGTTCTAGTTATGCTTTCCACCTCATGTACAAAGCACATCTTGGTGTGTACTACTAACCTGTTTCATGAGCTCTGTATCTCGCAATCGATGCGCTTCTGCGAGGCGAGCCTTCCTGTGAGCCACAAGCAGGATTTTAAGAGAACAAAACGTGAACACATGGTGAAGAATAATAATTAGGGTTTAAAGCGAGAAAATAATGTAAATGAAATTGATTAGACGAAAACATCGTATTACTATGTATTTCGAGGACATACAAATCAAACTGGGAAATTGGGTTATGAACAGCCTGTACGTAATGATGTAACAAAAGAACTTTATTATTCCCAATATAGAACGAAGAGATAGATTCTGGGATTGGTTGAAAGGCTCGCAACTTATGAGAAGGGGATTGCGACACCTTAGAGGCAAGCTGCATGTAGGACCCATTGGCCATAACGGTCATTTAATGATTGAATTATGTATAGGTATGCAGGTTCGGGGCTCTTGTAATAAGAGGTGAAAGCATGTGATATGAAAACGTACGCAGAACGATTGGCTCAATACTGATTGTACAAATAGATATTATAATATCAATATCACTTCAAACAGGCACCGATTTTAAGGTGTATATTTAAAATACAAAGTGGCATTGTTGTGCACAGGCGCAAAACTGAAGAGACACAAACACCTTTGCGTACATTGACACATTCACTTGGGGGTCTACATACATTGAGGGCAGATCGCTCAGCAGCAGTTGTACCAGGCGCTCATTGTGGAAATCGACAGCCATGACATGGTTGTAATACTCGATACGCTTCTGCTCAAATTCCGCCGCATCCTCCTCGTTCAAATACCGGTAAAACTTCGTTTTCACTGCGTCGACCTCGAAAAAAACTCAGAATTTGATCTCTATCTATACGATACTCACCTGTGAGAAAATATGCATATAGGACAAGGTAAAACAGTAATAACAGAGCGCCAGAATGGATGAAAATAAAA
>LUCW03000258.1:0-10000 GCA_001586965.3 Sphaeroforma sirkka
GGACTGAGACCATTGGTATTTGGTGTACGCCACTTAATCGGGTGCATTTGGGCCCGCATCGCAGGTATATAGAGATGAATATGCTTTGGGGCCGGATGTTGGTGGGAGTGATTGGGGCTACTGGAGATAGGCACTATCTGTTGGGAATATGACCCGTGTCTTGGCACACGAATGTGAATACGTCAACATGGCCATGGACGTCGCATATGTGAATGTGAGATATCAGCCTGCATGTGAATGTGAGATATCAGTCTGTATGTGAATGCGAGCAAAGTTGCTCAGCGGCACTTACATTGATCTGGCAACCGTGTTGACCTACGGTTAAACCTTAAACCCTGAATATCAAAACCCTAAAACCCTACAGAGACATACATGGAGTGTGACACAACTTACGCCAACGAAGAATGTGCATAAGCCGTAGGGATACAACAGCACCCATCCACATGCCAAGTGGTCCCGACTATGCGTTAATTGGCCCAGGGCAATCTTACTAATACCAGTTATTTATATGATTAAATCTATTTGATACTCTACATCTTATTAGTAACAATTCTTGAACTAAATATGTTAGATATCAAATCTTGTCGATAACAGTCCATTGACTATTGAGTTCGCCTAAACAAAAGCGCATTAACCTTACCGTTTTGTAAACAATCATGTCAACACATGTCAACGTAAGGTTTCGGTCTCATCAGCAATGGTCAACTACCCCATTCCAACATACACGCTCATATATAGTGGTTCACTGCTCATGATGTCCTTTAAACAATTGGTACCGTACATTTGCCATAGTAGTACTACTCGTAAGTGATCGGTCCACTCACCTCCAGCATCACAGCCTGTCGGTCGATTAGGTCGTTATCATCCAGTCGCGTGGCTTCGTGCAGCAGTGTTATTCTGATTACACATATGCACAAGAGAAAACATGGTACATCAGCAAGCAGCCCAACTCATAACCGTTTGAACCCAACACGATACGGTAACAGGCGACCATGGGGTCACGTCAGACATTGGACAGCATCGAGAAACGGTATGGCTCAGCTGACTAGTCACTCATGTACACAGACAGCACAGGGCATCGCACAGGTGTTATTGGGTCATTTGACAGTACAGTGATAGTCATCCATGCACACGCACAGGTGTTATTGGGTCATCTGACAGTACAGTGATAGTCACCCATGCACACGCACAGGTATTATTGGGTCATCTGACAGTACAGTGATAGTCACCCATGCATACAGACGACCCAGGGCATCGCACAGGTGTTACTGGGTCATATGACAGTACAGTGAGACGACAAAGAGAAATCCTACCACGTGTGAGCACGGGCTAGACAGAGCATGCACACACGTGTGCTACTTCTGCTACTACAGACGACAGAAGTCCCGAACTTCTACTACGACATACGACCAGAGCCTCAACACGTTTGTAGCCCTGCCCGTATACACACTTACCTATTGGCGTTGTAGAAGTTCCAGATGCGTGCGTTCTGGGGAGGCACCACCAGCCCATCCTTCAACGACGCATACGAGTCCAGAATGTCCGCTTTCAGTTGTCTGTGTGAGGAAGCATCTATTTTTAGAACGGTAACCTATTTATAGAACAGCGTGGTGTCTGTACTGATATACGACACTATGAATAATATAGATTATACTGCAGTTCCCATTGATCAGCGTAATACAGACCAGTAAGCAACGACTGAAAGAACACCCCAACGATTGACCACTACATGACAGTTGAGTACCACCACAACAGTGTATCTCCGATTACAAACCAAAGCGGGACGAAACGGAACAGATAACTCAGCATCACTATCCATCTACTGTAAAGGATTCCACCTCATCTGCGAAAGGTGCAACATTCAAATACGGAGTAGAGGCGCAGTACTAGCGACGCCTTGTGTAGGGCTTCATGTGATTAACGACATGTGCCCCATTCAGAACACATAGCAATACATCACTAGCGGCAAGCTATATACGGATTGAAATTATTAACGGCATGTACCACATTCAGAACACAGCCTAGTGATTCATCACTAGCGGCAAGCTATGTAAGGATTGAAATTATTAACGGCATGTGCCACATGCGGAAGACGGCCTGTGGTGCAGAACTTCCGATGTACTGTATAAGCGTTCACCAAATTGACAACACGTGCCCACTGGACGGAAGTCTTCCTGGCGCATTCCTAGCGACGTGTTGCATATGAGTTCTAATAATTAACGACACGCGCTACGTTCTAAACCGGCGCCGTGCTGCACTATTCGCGCCGTGCTGTATATTGGCTATACTATAATTTACGACATTGGCTATGAAATAATTTACGACCCGTATTATAGAACCCACAGGATGGTGCCTCACGCACTGCTATTCACGTACTGTGTAGACGCCGCTTTGCTGACATTCATACTGAACTTGACCATCGAGCGCTGTATGTTGAGTTTGAGTTCGCTGGTGGAATGGCCAGGGGATCTGTACAGGAAAAGATATGAGCATGACAGTCAGAGGGAAACAGGAGTTGCGTTAAACGTCTATAAATAACGTTCGAGTTCGCTGGTGGAATGGGCAGGGGATCTATACAGGGAAAGGTATGAGCATGACAGCCAGAGGGAAACAGGCGTTGCGTTGAATTTGTATGAATGACGTGAATGTGCATATTGGTGAGACACATTACGGTCCAATAATAGCACGTTATTTTCATTGACCGGTTTTCTGTACCCTTTGCCATGTACTCGTATACGTCATTTGAACTTTTAATCGTACCACAGAATTGGATGTTTAATAAAAAATTGGGATTGATTACGACATTTTGTAATGCAGATAATGGTACACTCGAAAAATGTTTTTATGTCCAATTTGTCCAATAAAAAGTTGAAGTACAAGTTGAAGTACGTCTGTCCATGGATATACAGTGCAGGAACATCTACAGGTGCACATATATACATGTACACATACTAACATGTCTACTTGTGTGGTTGTTCTTACACCCTACTTCTGAAAAAACACTTCCGTATGGCTAGCGACAGGACTTACTTGACTTTTGTGTTGGTCAATTTCTCTCGGTCCTTGTCCTTGGGCGGTCCAGTGGTTTGATCGGAATTGTTCTGCGAACTGTACACAAGGACGTACAGTACCAATGGATACAGCTCCACCTATTGACCGGGGGGGGGGGTCATGGACATTCAAAGACTTTAGTGTATATCACAGCCTATTGATATGATGGTACATCTGGCAGGTAGCATAGTTTGTACGGCAACTAACATGGTCCACTTTCCACTAACATGGTTCACTTTCCACTAACATGGTTTACTTTCCCATTAAACATAGTGAGTATTTGTGTTCAGGGAGCGGACATCGGGGAAACAAATAAAAGTAGAAACAGGGGTCATGATTTGAAATTAAATCTTTTGATGCAATTCCACGCGGCCAGTCGTTGATATGGCAACGGACATGATATGTGTTCATAGAAGTCTAAACTAAAGAGATCGGCGGTTGTGGGCTGGTAAGACACCTACTTGAGTGATTACGTTTGTGTTGTGGGTTGGTCAGACACCACTCGACTGATTACGTTTGTGTTGTGGGTTGGTTAGACACCCACTCGAGTGATTACGTTTTGTGTTGTGAGTTGATTAGACACCCACTCGAGTGACTACGTTTGCGTTGTGGGTTGGTTAGACACCCACTCGAGTGACTACGTCTGTGGTGTGGGCTGGTTGGACACCCACTCGAGTGATTACGTTTGTGTTGTGGGTTGGTTAGACACCCACTCGAGTGACTACGTCTGTGGTGTGGGCTGGTTGGACACCCACTCGAGTGATTACGTTTGCGTTGTGGGTTGGTTAGACACCCACTCGATTGACTACGTTTGTATTGTGGGTTGATTAGACACCCACTCGAGTGACTACGTTTGCGTTGTGGGTTGGTTAGACATCCACTCGAGTGATTACGTTTGTGTTGTGGGCTGGTTGGACACCCACTCGAGTGATCACGTTTGTGTTGCGGTTAGACATCCACTCGAGTGATTACGTTTGTGTTGTGGGCTGGTTGGACACCCACTCGAGTGATTACGTTTGTGTTGCGGGTTGGTTAGACATCCACTCGAGTGATTACGTTTGTGTTGTGGGTTAGTTAGACACCCACTCGAGTGATTACGTTTGTGTTGTGGGTAGGTTAGACACCCACTCGAGTAATTACGTTTGTGTTGTGGGCTGGTTGGACACCCACTCGAGTGATTACGTTTGTGTTGTGGGCTGGTTGGACACCCACTCGAATGATTACGTTTGTGTTGTGGGTTGGTTAGACACCCACTCGAGTGATTACGTTTGTGTTGTGGGCTGGTGAGACACTCACTCAAGTGACTACGTTTGTGTTGTGGGTTGGTTTGACACTCACTCGAGTGACTACCATTTGTGTTGTGGGTTGGTTAGACACCCACTCGAGTGACTACGTTTGTGTTGTGGGTTTGTTTAACACCCACTCGAGTGATTACGTTTGTGTTGTGGGTTTGTTTGACACCCACTCGAGTGAGTACGTTTGAGTTGCGGGTTGGTTAGACATCCACTCGAGTGACTACGTTTGCGTTGTGGGTTGGTTAGACACCCACTCGAGTACGTTTGTGGTGTGGGCTGATTGGACACCCACTCGAGTGATTACGTTTGTGTTGCGGGTTGGTTAGACATCCACTCGAGTTATTACGTTTGTGTTGTGGGCTAATTAGACGCACACTGGAGTGATTACGTTTGTGTTGTTTGGTTAGACACCCACTCGAGTGATTACGTTTGTGTTGTGATCCAACCGAGGCGACTTTCAAGTACGACATACCGCTAGTTAGCGATAGACTGCGTAGTGTGACAAGTCAAGGCAACGGTCTCGCACAGGTTTCTGGGCTTTCAAACAATCAGGCTCTGAAAACACGGTCATCCTGATATTTATATATATATATAAACCCCTAAAACCCTAAACCCCTAAAACCAAACACACCTCTAACTTCATATTGTTGATTCCCGCAGGGATGATGGGCCTCTCCAGCTCAATCTGCGAGGTATACCAATGCCGCAAAACACGCCACACAGTGTACGGCACCAGAACATAGTCTTGGTTCTGCACCAGATTCCACTTGAGCCTGTTTTTATAGGCGCTGTTGAAGCTCTGGGTGTGCAAGAAAAAAAGGCGTAGTGCGAGTGTTAGTACATTCTTGATGTTGATACGTTTTATACTATAGAGTTTGTTCACAGGTGAACCCGCCCGCACTGCCACAACGCGTTTGAGAAGGTTCGCTTACAGTTTAAGCATCATGTACTGCCGCCAAGATTGGGTTGGGGATGGATACCAGATGTAGTAGATAAGTCATATGTGTGTGAATACGTATGTAGGAGTGGAGGCACAAATCCAAGCAGCAGTCAAGTACGCAATAAGTAGTGTAATGCTATAAATGTACATACCACAATGCAAACATTAATTATTGTACTTGCATAGATATCTATGTAACATATCTATATATACACGCAAACTCAACGTACGGACAAGCAGGCATGTTCACCTGTAGTTATTTACGAATATGCCTATAGACACATGTATACATGTGTGTATGATACATATATACACCTATGTATGTATACGTGTGTGTGTATACACATATACACCTATACCTATTATGTATATACACATATACACCTATATGTATACATATATATATATATACATATACACCTATATGTATACATGTGTATGCATATACACATATACACCTATATACTGATGTTAACAGGCAGGCCTGTTTGACCGCGTGGGTCAATCTACTATACAGTTTGTCTCTAAACACATTGCCCTGACATACTCTTGGCGGCTCTAGTACTGGTTCCTCGGGAGCTTTGGTTGTTGTGGGAATCTGGGCTGCAGCAGGCGCCGCCGGCAGCGTTGGCGGCGGCGGCGGCTTCTTTGACGGCTCTTTCTATTGGATATGTATACAAATCAATATGTTGCGAGTTTAGTAATGAAAGGGATAAACACCACTTTCCATATATACACAAATCAATACGTTGCAAGTTTAGTAATGAAAGGGATACACACCACTTTTCTATAAATATACAAATCAATACGTTGCGAGTTTAGTAATGAAAGGCATACACACCACTTTTCTATATATATACAAATCAATACGTTGCGAGTTTAGTAATGAAGGGCATACACACCACCTCTCTATATATATACAAATCAATACGTTGCGAGTTTAGTAATGAAAGGCATACACACCACTTTTCTATATATATACAAATCAATACGTTGCGAGTTTAGTAATGAAGGGCATACACACCACCTCTCTATGTATATACAAATCAATACGTTGCGAGTTTAGTAATGAAAGGCATACACATCACCTTTCTATATATATACAAATCAATACGTTGCGAGTTTAGTAATGAAAGGCATACACACCACCTCTCTATATATATATACAAATCAATACGTTGCGAGTTTAGTAATGAAAGGCATACACACCACCTTTCTATATATATACAAATCAATACGTTGCGGGTTCAGTAATGAAAGGCATACACACCACCTTTCTATATATATACAAATCAATACAT
Source organism: Sphaeroforma sirkka (assembly GCA_001586965.3). Taxonomy (NCBI): domain Eukaryota; class Ichthyosporea; order Ichthyophonida; genus Sphaeroforma; species Sphaeroforma sirkka. The sequence continues at coordinate 6,588 of LUCW03000258.1, forward strand.
TGCGAGTTTAGTAATGAAGGGCATACACACCACTTTTCTATGCTTGCGAATAGAAGCACGCCCATCCGATAGTGGCGACGATGGCCATCGAATTGGCGGTACAATTTGGCTGCAGCGTCCTTAACGTCCACGTATAACAGTTTGAATAACTCAAAGATGCTTTCCTTATATTCTAAGCGCTAATACACAAATGTTAACGTATTCATATATTCATATGACATAGACATACGTGTATATACATATACACGTACACAAGCTAACCTAATACACGCACACTCCCCATTCACAACAAGAAATCCCCTACACAGTCCAATCCCCAAACATCACTATCACACGACCCAAAACACCATTCAATATAATACCCCCCGTATTAAACGACCAAAAATCTCGGTTTGTACACAATACATACCGGCTTATACGCTGATACATACCGGTTTATACACCAATACATACCGGTTTATACACTAATACATATCGGTTTATACACTAATACAAACCCGTTTATACATTGATGTGCACCGCTTTATACACTAAGTACTGGCTTATACACAAATACATACCGGTTTAGTATGCAATCCAAACCATTTCTTTTCAGTCTTTTCCTTCAGCTCCTTGCCTAACACCTTCGCCTTGATACTGGGCCGCCTTTTAGTATCCTCTGTCGAACTGCTGGAACTTCCCGCCAAATCCATATCGGGCAATTGCCACGTGCTCTTCTGGTTGGGACTCACTGAGATCGTAAAATCCAACCCGTCTTCGTCGGCGATGAGTGAGCTGTTGTCTATAGGCCCGGGCGCCCCCAGTCTATAAATAGATGGTAGGTAGATATGGCAGTTGTGAGATTCGAGACTTCATAGCCAAGTCAAATCAAATATACATATATTTATATATATATATATATATATATATATATATATATATATATATATATATATAAATGCGTATAAAAAATATATATGCATATATATATATATATATATATATATATATATATATATATATATATATATATATATATATATATATATAATAATATATATATATATATATATATATATATATATATATAATATTTATATATATATAATAATGATATTGATACGTGCACGCAATGCGTGCGTGCGTGCCACGTACATGTGCATACATGCTGCACATGCATGCGTACGTACGTGCATGTACGTACGTGGAACAGGGTTGCATCAGGGTGCATACAGCGTACGTATGCGTACATAAGATGCACGGGACACACGTACGTACGTACGTACATGCACGTACGTGCGTACATGCGTACGTACATACACGTACATGCGTGCGTACGTACGTACGTATGTAATAATGCGTACGTGCGTGCGTGCGTGCGTGCGTGCGTACGTGCGTGCATGCATACGTACGTGCGTACGTGCGTACGTACGTACGTACGTACGTGCATGCGTACGTACATGCATGCGTACGTACGTACATACATACATACGTACGTACGTGCGTACGTACGTGCGTACATACATACGTACATACATACATACGTTACATACATAGTTAAAATACATTCATACATACATACATGCATACATACATATATACATACATGCATACATACACACATACATACCTACATATGTATGTATACATATTTATATATATATAAATATATTACGGTATAGACCTACGTACAATATTCCAGAGTTGGATGTCATAGGCGCCCCCATGAGATTCGTAGCATCAGTGTATGTCTGCCATGCCTCCCACCAGTCGGCACTGATCACATAGACTGTGGCACCTCTCTGCAAATACAGATCATTATACAGTAATATGAGTAGCTTTTAATACTATCGTTTCCCATGGTAATATAGGCTGTTACCTTGGACACACATGTGTGTGAATATGAAAATACACAGCATCATGGGCTGTATGAGAATACAACGCTTTGAAAAGCAATACATGGACTATCACTCCTCCTCAAAATGTAGAACGGAGTGTAAATATTTGAAGAAAAATTAAAAGTAAAAGTAAAAGCAAAGGAAAAGTAAACGGAAATATATAGGTAAATGTGAAAGTAAAATAAAAGTAAAAGTAGAAGTTAAAGTAGAAGTAGAAATAAAGGTAACAGTAAACGTAAAGGTAAGCAAAAGTAAAAGTAAAAGAAGATAAAGAAATAGAAAAGGCAAAGAATAAAGACACAAAATAAGTGCAGGTGGTGTTGTGCAGCGTACCATTGGATGGACTTCCAAGATACAAGAGAATATAGCACATGGCCTTCTCTGAGAAGCTGTATACATATTCATGCACAGGCACAATGCTATCGGTATGGGCTTCCTAAACCTATCGAACACTCAGTAGGTGGGTGAATGTGGGCACATATCACGATCCCTGTGCCCTGTGTGTAGCACATTTGCGAATATGCGTTTATGTGGAGACATTTGGGTATACTCGCGCACATATAAGCAGTGTACGTGCACTCATACACCGAGATGCCCCACCATACCCCCCAGCATTATATATGTACATACCACACATGTACACATGCAATAGAAGCACTACACATGTACATACCACACATATACACAGTAGAAGCACTACACATGTACATACCACACATATAAGCATGCAATAGAAGCACTACACATGTATGTACATACCACACATATGCACATATGCAATAGAAGCACTACACGTGTGTACGGACCACACATATACACATGCAATAGAAGCACTACACATGTACATACCACACATATACACACACATGTGATAGAGAGCACTACACATGTGCATACCACACCTATACACATGCAATAGAAGCACTACACATGTGCATACCACACATATACACCTGCAATAGAGACTCGCATGCCCTTGATTCGTGCCACGCACACAGGTTCACCTACCACCAACCCTCTCAGCAGATGATTGTCCATCTCTTGCATGACGAATATCGCTTCTTTGGTCTTGGTATTTGGCCTCACCCCAAACACAACTGGTCCGATCTGTGGCGTTTTTGGACAAACACGGATGAGATATGTCTGAGCGAGGAAACAAAACACAGATTCAACGTGTTCATTCATGTGGTTGTAATTAAATCGCTATGCTCTGCACGATACCCATACATTATCAATGTTATCTACCCCTTGCAATGGTATCTACTCCCTATGTCAGAGCCACAGGCCCCTGCTGGATGGCCATTTTGATGGACTAGTATATAGGGCGAGAACTGTCGCAATGTACAAGTGAGTGGTAAGTGTAGGCCAAAATGTGATGAGATAAGACTAAGCCTATACACTCATCGCATGTGCACATCGGACTTCACCAGCGTATACTTGCTTGCATTGAGATTACTCTCCACGTGTGACATACGCGCCACTCCCTTGTGCACTGCAACTAACGTCCAGGATGTGCATGCACGCTCCCAAAACTAA
>LUCW03000258.1:15000-20000 GCA_001586965.3 Sphaeroforma sirkka
ATATATATATATATACATACGTGTGTGTGTGTGTGTGTGTGTGTGTGTGTGTGTGTGTGTGTGTGTGTGTGTGTGTGTGTATGTGTGTGTGTATATAATATATATATATATATATATATATATACGTGTGTGTGTGTGTGTGTAAGTATCTGTGTGGCAGTGTTAGATTTCAGCCGTATACACATATCAACATCTCATCGATACATACCCATGATAATATATATATATATATATATATATATATATATATGATATGTATACTAGCTACACACATTTTTCAGCTTGCTGTGAAACGAAATCACTACAGAATATAACAGCATACAGCTATGCCAACCGTACGTACGTTTCAGTTTGTCATTGATGTCGCCGTGTGTCAGTATAGACAACCCTGATGCCAATTCGCGGAAGTCAATCTGTCCGTCCTGATTGGTGTCAAACATATCGAACAGAGCTGCACAAACAGGCAAGCATGAGCGAGTAAGGTACGTGACATGAATTCAAACATCCAAGGAGGGAATGCTCAGTCCATACATGCAGATAGTCGATGTTCGATGTCCACGCTTCTATCGTACGCAAACATCGCGTGCGTGGGTCAATGATAGATTCGATGTGCATTCAATCGGCATACGTACATTTCATGTGTGTACGTATGTAGTCACCGATTAGAAAACCCTAAACCCTAAAACGTACATTTCATACATACGTACGTATGTAGTCACGATTGGGATACAGGCACATTAACATCTCAGGAATAGGCCATTGGACCGTGAAGCCTGTCTGCAATATAAAAGCTTAGTAATTACATGCACAGACTACAGGTACAACATTAGGATGCAAACTGTCTAGTCTATTATTGCTCTTGGATGATCATAAGACTTGAAAACAGTACACATTGAGCACAAACGACCCTATCAATTCAAAACAGGACAGGTCACACTGCCACAAAAGCATCACCAGACCAGACTCAATAACATACTTGAACTCATTTCCCGCGGCAAAATACTCTTGAGAGCGCAGATGAACGAGTCTTGGTCAAGCTAACAGTCGAAGAGGAAAAAAAGTGGAGAAAAAAAAATACATATTAAAAAATCTCACATGTGCAAGTTATTTACAGATTACTAACTTATGTATTTACACTTACATATAGATATATATATATATATATATATATATATATATATATATATATATATATATATATATATATATATATATATATATATATATATATATATAAATGTATATATATATATATATATATATATATATATATATATATATATATATATATATATATATATATATATATATATATATATATATATATATATATATATATATATATATATATGTATGTATGTATGCATATACATATATATATATGTGTGTGTATCCATATATATATATATATATATATATCCATGCGTGCGCGTGCGCGTGCGTGCGTGCGTGTGTGTGTGTGTGTGTGTGTGTGTGTGTTTGAACAGCAAGCATTCGCGTGCTTGGGTGGATGTTGTAAAATCGTGAGAGTGCCGTTGCGAAGTGCAAGTCAATAAGTGATACACCGTACTTTGTGCAGAGTTTCGAATAGCCCAACATATCCCGAATGTGCACAGCAACCTCCAAACAAATTGATACTTCAGAAACTATCTGGTATTTCAAACCGCTCTCGGATGTTAGAAGAGGTCCGCTTGTACTAGTTAGTGTACATCTGCACCCTTCCTGTAGCAGTACTATGGATAGCAGTATCGATTGACGATACAATAGACCACAGAACGACCCTGTAGCAACAGGGCTGAGACAACGCTTGAGAAATCAAAAGATACATTTTGTACAAACCATTTTATAGTATTATAGTAATACCCTAAAATAACAATATAAAATCTTATGTAAGACAACTATTTGATTTTCTAGTTTGATTGGACCACAGAACGACCCTGTAGCAACAGGGCTGAGACAACGCTTGAGTACGCATTGTTGTGTACAATTGTATACACAGACGTCTGGTGTGAATTTGAGTACCTTGCCAGTAGAGGAGTCTCGCAGCAGGTTGTGGTACTGGCCTTGCAAGTAGCCGATGTCCCGTTTGGAGACTGTGGGGATACGACATTGGTAGTAGTGAGGGTATGATATTGATACTAGTGAGGATACGACATTGGTAGTAGTGAGGGTATGATATTGGTAGTAGTGAGGATACGACATTGGTAGTAGTGACTTGAAACACAGCCTTTGAACAGTCTACGCCCGTGTACATGTACATGGCATATGCTGTCAGTCCGTAACAGTGGCTGTAGATGAGATAGATATGTGACACTACCTATGGTACTCTCTTGTGACGGTACGTGCCCCTTATCTGGTTCGCAGCAGCGAGTACAATATATATCAGTAGGAGCATTGAGAAGATTACACGGGCGGTTAGCGGCCGTGCCGGTGCAAATGTGAGTGTGACAAGGCAGGCCCAAGTGAAATCCCCAGGCGCAACAGACACTTCGGACTTCTACACTCTATTTACACTATATACATCTATATCGTTTATACTATATACATCTATATCGTTTATACTATATACATCTATATCGTTTATACTATATACATCTATATCGTTTATACTATATGCATATATATCGTTCAACACCCAATATCCAAAGGAATGTACAATTCACGCACATACGTGATGAATCACATGTGAGCATCAGAAAACGTATAGTCAACAAAGTATAGTCAGATATACAGTACAGTTGAGGGCCATTTAGGGAAACACCCTTCAAACACCACACACACACAACGACACAACACTGCTTAAACTTGTGACCAAACTCTCCGGTAAACCTACAGCCCGTGACTCCCGCGAGAACCTCGTTCAATGTGGCGACTGGGATCACCTCATCCTGAAAATCGATTCGAAAATCAAGTTAGTCAGTAAATTTGTCTATATATATATCTATATATCTTTATACATTTCGGAGATAGAATTTTAAAATCAGAGACAATACTCTGAGCACCTCCCCATTCAACATACCGACATGGCCATCTTGGAGAACGGTGCCAATTTGTGCGAACCCAGCCAACTCTTGTATTGCTCAAAACTGATCTTGTCCGTTTTCTGCAACGATTTGAAGAGCACAGCCACGGTAGTATTAAATATCGAGTTGAATGCTGCTCCAGATATAGATAAAGTCAAATAAGGGATGCGCAGTGAAGATGTACATCCATAGTCTAATCCTGCACCTCCATTGTTGAAAGAACTACAACTGTGTGTCACTTGCATTCTGTTTTATTTATACGTATTTGCAGAATTATCGTGTGCAGGAAATATTGCAGAATGCCACGGAATTGTGTAGCATTAGAGTAGATTGTGCCCTAGAACTGCCGACTCCGCAATTTAGAGCCATAGATCCAAATAACTGCGACGTGTCGTAAATCTCTTTGCAGTGAACATACTATAAACATAAATCTACTCAGTCACTATAATTGAACTAAATAGAAACATATGTACATGAATATAAACAAACATATATATATATATGTGTGTTATGTACATGAATATAAACAAATATATATACATATATATATATATATATATATATATGTATGTGTCATATGTGTGTGTGTGTGTGTGTGTGTGTGTGTGTGTGTGTGTGTGTGTGTGTGTGTGTGTGTGTGTGTGTGTGTGTGTGTGTGTGTGTGTGTGTGTGTGTGTGTGTGTGTGTGTGTATGTATGTATGTAGGTATGTATATATATATATATATATATATATATATATATATATATATATATATATATATATATATATTGTGTGTGTGTGATGTGTGTGTGTGTGTGTGTGCGAGTGTAATATATATATGTATGCATGTAAATAATAATATATATAGAAATATATACCTGCCCGAGCACAGTGGTGGTGGGTCTAGGGATGGTGGTCATGGCGAAGTAGTAGTCGGCCTCTTTCTCATTCCAATAACCATCCCCGTCGAGATCAAATATACTGAACATGGCTGTGATGAATGTCAGGAAAGTATCGTTAGTGGTCAACTAGAGCCATTTAGTGCCCGGAGTAAAAAAAAAAGTAACATGAGAGAAAGGCTACATGGCGGGGAAAAGAATTAATTTGCAAGGACATTTCACACAGAACTGATATGCGAGAGATAAATTCAGAAACCGAGATCGCACACAATGTGTAAGAATACATAAAAACGTGAATACATGCAATACATATATATATATAATATATGTATGTGTGTGTGTGTGTGTGTGTGTGTGTGTGTGTGTGTGTGTGTGTGTGTGTGTGTATCACGAATATATAATATATATATATATGTGTGTGTGTGAGAGAGAGTACATAATACATATATACATACATACATACAAACATACATACATACACATACATTCATACATACATACATACATACATACATACAAACATACATACATACATACTTACTTACATACATACATACATACATACATACATACATATATATAAATATATATATGTATACATATATATATATATATATATATATATATACCGCGTTAATATACATATATGATCTTCTAAACCGTTAGTGATACCTACACACATATGATTTATACATTTCCGCTCACCTTTCTCCCTGGCTTCGGGATCTCCAGTGCGCAAACTAGCAATGGCGCGGAAGAGTACCTGGGCTGTGAGTGGGCTATTGCCATCCTCATTGAGCTTTCGGTAGAAGTGCTACAAATGGGTTGGAATGGAGACAAACATGCGATGTGGGTAAAGGGTGCAGTGGTAGTCAGGTCTCTTGGCGGAGGATTTAGGGATAATGATCAGGTATACGGCGAGGGGGGGGGTCTGAATGAGTACAGATGTGAAGAAAGTACATCTGTAGGCACAACCGAATCTCAAGAACCCGAGTGTTCGGCCTTTCACCGGCACTCCAGCGGAGTCTGATATCAAACAGGTTATAACTCTAATTCTGACGTATAGCTTGCTATGATTTTTGGGCGTACGGCACCT
>LUCW03000258.1:25000-78637 GCA_001586965.3 Sphaeroforma sirkka
TGTCGGATTTGTCGGACACCTCCACCGCACGCTTGGCCCTTGCGCCGCGTTGTAGCCTCTGTTTCGGTTTGTTGTCTACTTTTGCACTTGCCTTAGACTGTGTGGCTGTAGCGCGAGACTTGTTTGCCTTCTTCTCATCGGCAGTGGATTTGGGAGATGTCGTCTGAAATGAGTTGGAATCGCCCGTGCTGTTCTCCGCTGCCTCCACCAGTGTTTGGAGCGCGGTGTAGTCCTTGCTTATATCTAGATCAGGCAGGTGGCAAAACGAATGGGATATGATCAATACAATACATTACAAGACAACTATAATATATATATATATATATATATATATATATATATATATATATGATACACAGGGACAAGTGCTATATGCAGAAGTGGTTCTTTCCTAAGTCATTACACAGATGGTCCTCAATAGATTTAAGGTCACATATTGAACGCGACGATGCGCAGGGGTGTGTGACGTGAAAATACACCGGTGAGAGATCAGATGCAGATGTAAGCACGTGCCTATGGAAAGCCATCGACACACGCATGTATACTGACACCCAGTGCTATCATACAACACAAGCAGTGGCACTGCCTTCTCCTGGAGGTCCGGTGAGGAGATCGACTAGCGGTTGCCACAAACATCTACACACACGTAAGTATACACAAGCAGTAAGTATGATATTCTGGGATCAGATGTACCCACAGAGCACAGATTCAGCCCTTACCTGTGCCGTTCTTGTAGTGCCAATATTCGCACTGGTCGTCTGGGGGGTTGTAACTGAGGCACCTGAGCGTGGCGTTGAAGGCCTTGTCCGCCAGCGCCTTCTCCTGGAAGTCTTCCAGTGGGAACAGCTCAATGTTTTCGTCGGGTGAGTCGAGGTTGCTCTGCTGCATGGTTCGGATATCACCCATCTCCTCTGTAGGTGCGTTTTGAATGGTTGATGGGAAGGGTTAGTGGATGATTCTATTGGTCGTATGTTAAAAATAATTAAGTAACTGAGACGTGGGGCCAATGCCAATAAGCTGTGATGGTGTGCAAGTGCCCTATAGTGTGCAAGTGCCCTATAGACACTGGTACATGCGGATGTCAGATACCAATACAGAGTAAAAAAACTACTATACTTGTGAATAACAGAAATATACACACAATTGCCTGTGCGCCTGTCAACTCTGGGCAGCTATGCGATTATATCAGGGCGTGTAGCGAATACTTCTAAATCCTACAATGACGAGTGCAAGGGTCGCAGTTGGAGCACGGAGGAGTGTGTACTATGACGTCCCTATATGGCATAGGCCTGATAGTTCGCTCTGTTTCTTTTGTGCTCGGCTTCAGCGTTCGTATATAACGATATACATAGGACAAGTTATATGCACAAGACATGCGACGGTGCATACGTAGATGGATGCTGGGGGTGAGTAGTCACATGCCCAAATACTAGTAGCAGGAATGTACACCTACTGATATGCAGGAACCTACTGAGAACGAAGAAATACTTGCTTGTGCCGAATCAATACACAACCCGCACATAAACACCTGAGGCACAAAAATTCGTCCACATAGCGGTAGCCTTTCCCACTACAGGGAACATCTACCGTCTTAGCATATGACTACGCACCTAACCTACGTTCTCGATACAACACGTAGTAAGTATATAACCGTGTCAAGGAAAACTCTACTCTACATATCAATACAAACTACACTCTACATATTAATACAGACTCCGCTCTGCATATGAATACAAAATCCGCTCTGTGTCGCACCTTTCAGCCACTTGATGGCTTCTGCATGGCCTTCCCATACTTCCGCAAAGGCACTCCTGAGCCCCTGGTCAACGTCCTCCACCTCTTTCCCTTTACGTATCGATATATCCGTTGTCTCATTCGTGGTGGGCTTCTTATTCCTACCCCCAACTTTCTTGTCTATACCTGCATCTTCCGGTTCATCTATTGCCGATGCCTCTGCAGCAGTTTCTGAGTCATTATCTGGCTGCACCTCCACTCGGGATTGTGTATTTCTCTTTGGCCGTGTTGTGGCTGTTCTCTTTGGTTGCCTTTTCTTGTTCCTTGTCTGTGTGCTAGCTTTCTTGCCATTCCTACCACCCCTCCTTTCGTCTGCCTCGCTCTCGCTCCCGCTCTCTCCTCCGCTTATTTGTGAGTCTTTTGGTTGGCTCATGCGCCCCTTATCTCCAATATCCCCGGATTCTGATTCGCTGTCAGTTAAATCCGGTGTATCCTGTACTGGCGCACGGCGTTGTAACCTCTTGGGTCTACCCCGTGTTGTCTGCGTGCTTTCCTCCATTACCGGTACAGCCGAATTCTTGGGACTCTGATCATCTTCCCCCGCATCCTCACTGTCACTGCCTTGCGTAACCTGGGAACGTCGTACCAATCGTTTCTTTGGCTTGGTATTGCCTTTCACCTGAGTAGCCTTCGCTGCATTGGCCTTGGCATCCGTTGCCATGGTAGCCTGGGGAGATTTGGGTGCTTCTACTGGGTCTTGGGGAGCGCGTTCTATTGCTTCCATACTTCTCTCCAGCGCCGCTGCGTCGTTGCTGATATCTGTGATGTGTAAGATGCGCGAAATAAAGGCATTTGCTAAGTATATTGCGGTGTTCCTCCCGTTATGATATTTTTACTTGTATTTGTATCGTTGCTGATATGTCGGTATTTATTACAGTTTGAAATTCACAATAAGTAAAGGACATGTTGGTTTGCACAAACAAGACACTGACAACCGTAACAGCATCGGGTATTTTGAAGGAACGCTACGCGATGATATAACTCACCGAAATAGCTATTTACATTCATCTAAAAGATTGTGTCAAAGTGAAAAAGGAATAGTAACATTGTGTAAATTAAAACCATATATATATATATATATATATGGCTGATGCTGTAGTGTGTAGGATGCACGTGATTCAAGTAGTTGAGAAGTACAACATGGTGTTTCTTTCAATACGATATTTATATTTATATTTGTATCGTTGCATATGTGATTTGTGGGATGCACATGCTACAGGCATTTGCTAAATACAATGTGTTGTTCCATGCGCTATGTATGAATTTGTACTTGTATTTGCATCATTCGACAGAGATAATACTGCCTTTTGAAGTCTGTATTCAAAGCAGATGTACTAATTGACCCCTGTAATCAATAGGGTGTGATTTTACCTACTGAATTCTGTTTTCATTAGGGTGCGATTGAACCTACTGAAGTATGGATTCATTTGGGTGTAATTGAGCGTACTGAAGTCTGTATTCAGTAGGGCCTGATTGTTTTTACTGAAGCACGTATTCATTAGGGCGTAATTGTTCTATTGAAGTCTGTATGCAATAACGCGTGGTTGTATCTACTGAAGTGTAAATACTACATTCGTGTCCGGCTTTTTCCATTGTATTTGTGACTTGTGCACCGCAGGTGGCGGAACATCCAGAGGACATCCAGCAACAACGATATACATATTTACACAACGTCCAGTTTTGATGTCATTGTCTTGGCGTATAGTCGACCTCCAGCCCTGCCTAAGCGCTTGTCCGATCATGCACTCACACACAGTCCAACACACTACCTAAACCGATTCATAAGGCAATATGATCATCTATACACACAATAAGCGTACATACAGAACGGTGTGTTCATTGAGACTGTTGCGAGCACTACAGCTATTTAACGTAGCACATCAGCATACAGAGGATATCTGAATAGCAAATATAGTAGACTAGAAATGCATACGCAAATGCATCTGAAACTGCACAAATGAGTGACTACACCACTACACATACACACATCGAACGCAGTTCGTCCATAAAAGCATGCAACCCCCCCCCCCCCCTCAGCCCCCCCAGCCCCCAGCCCACGGCCCCTCTCCTGGAAATTGTATACAGAAACAGTCAACTATAACACAGTAGCAAAACCCCACGACTATATACACACGTGCGCGAACTCGCACACGCGCAAAAGCAGCATAATCATCATCGTTTTACAAAACCCTAAGAATAGGGACATAAGCAACAATAATTTATCTGGTAGTTTCGTTTTCGCCACAGACAACCGATCCAATCATGTACATCCGAACTGCGCGCAATGGGTCAGAACTCGGCTGTAACTTTGGGTGGGCACCAGTGACGTGCCTAATGCCACGCCTTATACAGATACAAGAACGCTATCCTTCCACTCAGCATACATAAATTATGCAAATTTGCGAATGGTGTCTGAAGCTACTGTTCACATTGTCACAGCCAACTCATACAACAAACCATACCTGAACGGCTGGCAAAGTGCCAGTACTCGGCTGTGGCCGTGGGTGGGCTGCAGTGGAGTGCTTTGAGTAGCACCTGAAACTGAGGATCTGCCAGAGCTTTCTCCTTAAAATCCTCGAGGGGGAAGAGGTCCACGTTCTCATCTTCCATTGTGAGGTTGGCAGCCTGCAGGACTTGAATGTCCTTCATTTCCTCTGTGCGACGGAGGGGTGCGAGGTGAATGAGTCGGGTCGCTAGTCTGTGGTGTAACATTGGATGGTATATATATATATATATGTGTGTGTGTGTGTGTGTGTGTGTGTGTGTGTGTGTGTGTGTGTGTGTGTGTGTGTGTGTGTGTGTGTGTGTGTGTGTGTGTGTGTGTGCGTGGATCTGTGTGTCTGTGTGTGTGTGCGTATGAGTGCGTGTGTGTGTGCGTGCGTGTATATATATATATATATATATATATGTGTGTGTGTGTGTGTGTGTGTGTGTGTGTGTGTGATATGTATGTATGTATGCGTGTGTGTGCGTGTATATATATATATATATGTATATATACGTGTGTGTATTTGTGTGTGTGTGTGTGTTACCATGCTGTCTATCACTTTCTGTAATATTAAATGCAGCTGTACGCGTGTTTGTAAACATGGAGTTAGCAAACGCTTAAGCAATGCATGTTATAATAAGCTTGCCTTCATACAAAAACAAAAAAAGGCCTTTCACATACGATATAGTGCACATACAACCACTTAGAAACACCCACCTTTCAACCACTGCACCGCTTCGGCGTGTTTGTGCCACACTTCTCTCAGCGTCCTCCTCAGCTCGATATTCATCTCACTCTCTCCTGAGTCCACACTTGCACCTTGATTATCCTGTTCTTTGTTTGTACTGTTATCTTTGTCTCTATTGGTATCCTTGTGTGTGCTTGTATGTCCACTTGAGTCTGTTGCTGTATTGTTGTTCTTGTTGATCTCGTCTCGTTGCCTGCGCATGCGCTCAAAGACGTCTTCGTCGTCCGATGAGGATGATGGCATTACATCCAAGTACTCAGGCGCATCGCTGTTCCAAGATGATGGATGGGTTTAAGGGCTTGAAGGGTTAGGGCTTTGGGTTTCTAGGGGTGTCAAGATACATACAGGTGAATGGAATATATCAAATGAACTCGCATGAGCATAACGCTACAAGTACTCAGACTCACATCGATGTTCGTAGGCTTCAAACCTTTTGGGAATAGAATATAATCATGTATAGTATATAGAATCATGAATGTGAATGTAAGATAACTTGAGGTGGTACAAAGATATTCGCTAAATGCTGACCAATCAATATAAATAGCGTCAATCACTAGCTTGTATCAATGCATTGATTGGTCCCACACCATGGCCATCGTACAGGGGTGACAATATGATAAGTACACCTCACGCACAACAATACATACGCCCTCGTTCGGCTCTCTTCCTCGGAGTTGTCTGATGTGTCTTGGTTTTTCTTCTTCCTGCCCTTAGACTTTTTTTTGCCCTTCTCGGTGTTTCCTGCCTTAGGCACCCGCTTTTTCCTTGGAGGAGCAAAGCCTTCTGCTAGTGAGCGTAGCTCTTCGCTTAAAGGAATACCTTCAAGTGGGGGCGTGTATATACGGGACGAAATTGTAGTTTACCATTGTGTATGCATATACGTGCATAGTTAGCTTATAGTATGATGATGTGAACTGGTCTTACAGCTCATGTCGAGGAGACAACGCAACAACTTGTAATAGAATCAGGATACAAAGACTCTTATGAATTCCAGCGACTTGGGATAACATGCAGACATGCAAATAAAAAGACCCGCTAATCCACATATATAATCCTGCCTGCAATTACACGATACATGTATACCAATTCACAGAGATACGTTGAAACACATACGCACGCACACAACTTCGCACACATACGACACAGGTATGTAAAACCTCGTCAACACGCACAAATATATATATATATATGTGTGTGTGTGTGTGTGTGTGTGTGTGTGTGTGTGCGTGCGTGTAATAATAATGTACATGTAATGTGTGTGTGATGATATATCAACAATGTATGTGTGTGTGTGTCTATATATATATATATATTTATATATATATATATATATATATATATATATTATATTATTGATGTGTGTGTGTGTGTGTGTGTGTGTGTTGTATGTATATATATATATATGTGCGTGTGATGCGTGTGTGTGTGTGTGTGTGTGTGTGTGTGTGTGTGTGTGTGTGTGTGTGTGTGTGTGTGTGTGTGTGTGTGTGTGTGTGTGTGTGTGTGTGTGTATGTGTGTGTGTGTGTGTGTGAGTGTGTGTGTGTGTGTATGCTTATATACTTGCAGTTTAGTGTAGATATATCCCATGTTTACCTGGAGCGTCGAGTACCGCGTTGATAACTTCCGCAAACAGATACAATTGGCGCTGTGAGATTGCCTTTGGGATGGTCCATGTTCCATCAGCCTCGTCCGGCGAGAGCAAACCCTGCAGCACGCATGAACGCCTGGCACTCGGCCTTCTCAGAACTGTATGTGTTTGTGTGGCGAAGTATGAGCATGCGTGTTTTGGGGCGTGGGGTGTGGGAGGGTGTTGTATGTATACGGATGTGTGTTCGAGATGTATGAGTATGCATGTGCGTGAATATGCATTTGCGTGTGCATTTTTTTTTTTTTTGCGTGTATGGGCATGTGAGAGAATGCATGTGCGCACTATTAGAAGATGAAAATAATTGTCTGATTTCCTTGTGTAAGTAAAGATTTCAAAATTTGCAGCAGATACCATTGATATGCAATCCATGCTGTTGGTATTTGTTGAGTCCAGAAATGTCAATGAATGCACCAACAGTTATATATATATATATATATATATATATATATATATATGTAGGTAGATATGAATATATATATGTAAAATATAATATATATATATATATATATATATATACATGTTTATATATATATATATATATATATATATATATATATATATATATATATGTATATGTATGTATGTATGTATGTATGTATATATATATATATATATATATATATATATATATATATATATATATATATATATATATATATATATATGTATATATATATATATATATATATATATATATATATATATATATATATATATATATATGTGTGTGATGTGTGTGTGTGTATGTGTATATATATATACATATATACATATATACATATATATATATATATGTGTGTGTGTGTGTGTGTGTGTGTGTGTGTGTGTGTGGAGACAAAGCAAGTGAATGAGACAATGAAACAGAATACACCATACCAAGCATCCTGGTCATCGTCCATCATCAGCAGCTCGTGGTCCCTGACACTCTCTTCTCTTTTGGCGTTGATAGTGCGGATGTCCGCCGCCTGCTTCAGTTCAGTACTAATCCACTTCAGACATATACCACGTGTCTCAACATCTTCCTCGAGTGCCGTCATGGTGGATAGCAGCACATCCAAATCAATTGCCTCGGCAATCTTCTTGCGGGGTGCTTGTTCTGAGGAGGTATAGAAGGTGTACCAAATGATGGTGGTAAGCAAAACTGCACAATTAGCAAACGGTACAATGCATATGAACAGGCTTCATCGGAAAAATTCGAAAGATCAAAAATATGTATTTTCTGAGTTCAAACTTTTGTGCAGTGTTTAAAATTACGTGTACAGGTGTATGTATCTATGTTATATACAAACATGTTTATGTATGTAATTATGGCCAACACTATCTTCCCAAATACATATAGATGTATCACCATGGTTTCCTAACAATTATCTACTCGGGTCACCACACGAACAACGCATCACCAGTACTTCCTTATAGAACGGCACGAAAAATATGCACACGAATGCATGTGAACGCACACATATATCGATAAATACCCGTAATTAGGTTTGCCGTGATGGTGTGGTGAAGTACGATTACAAACGCAAGCAACTCAATATCACAGCCATTTACGAATAGGCCGCAACGCCAGATATGGTATTACCTACTTTCGCCTGAGATGAAGTACATGTAACTATATTAACATCTCAAGAGTAGCACAAGTGTGATTAAATTCACACCAATTGCAAACGTAAAATTTAAATATACGTTTAAGTCTTACTCACAATGTACATGTATGCTAGTTTTACATTCTGCAGTTTGCGGAGTTTGTTTTGTGTTTATATATATATATATATATATATATATATATGATGTGTGTGTGTGTGTGTGTGTGTGTGTGTGTGTGTGTGTGTGTGTGTGTGTGTGTGTGTGTGTGTGTGTGTGTGTGTGTGTGTGTGTGTGTGTGTGTGTGTGTGTGTGTGTGTGTGTGTGTGTGTGTGTGTGTGTACGTGTGTGTGTGTATGGCAGATTTGTTCGTACACGAGTGTGTATCATCATGCAACGGCTGTCAATACTTACTCTTGGGTGGGCGTTGCCTCTTCTTTCGCTTGGCCTTCAGCAGACCTAGACCTCTGAGCATATACTTGGTCTGCATGTGTAAAGTACAGGAAATAGATTGTCAGATATACAGACATACTAAAACAGTCCAGCAGTCCTGGCACTACTGTATATAGCCTAAGCGGCACATGTTATAAAAAAGGTATGCGTTGAATAAGAATGTGTGCTAGCTCATGCTACTTCGTGGCTTTATGTACGATTGTACGCGGACTTGATGTAAAAGCTATGAGTACAGGCACACATTCCCACACATACTGTAAAAATAGGTTTACACCATACCTGCGCAAACTCGTCTCTTGTGCAAAGCCAAGTATTCATACAAATAGGAAAAAGACATGGAGTCACATATCCACATAAACTCACACATCCGGCATACAACCACAACAATTACCCACCACAGGGCACACATACATACACACACAACACACAGAAAAACTACGAAGATTAACCTATATCTATATATATATATATATATATATATATATATATATATATATATATATATATATATATATATATATATATATATATATATATATATATTTATATATTATATATATATATATATATATATATATATATATATATATATATATATATATATATATATATATATATATGTGTATGTAATGTAATGTATGTATGTATGTATGTATGTATGTATGTATATATATATATATATATACGATATCTACGCACCCGCTTCTCGCTCATCTCGCACTTGGTTGCCACCGTGTTGAGCCTGTCAGGGCCTTCTGGTGTGTCATTGAACACTTTGGTGAGGTTGTCTTTGATGCGTTGCTGTGACTCATCGTCTAACCTTTCGCTCTCACTCGGCTGGAATTCAGAGTCTGAATCAGACGATTCCAAGCTGTGTATGTCGAGTGATATGGGTGACTTGTGCATACCATATATATGTGTATGTGATATGGTTCTATTGGGATTTTAATCTCGACAAAATTTAGGAACCACTACATATATGTGTCGGCCACAAAAGAACAATTAAGTCGTCAGTAAGTCGACAGGAGATATAGAAAAGAATCAAACACTAAAAACCCATGAACCGTCAACAAGTTAAAGCAGTCACACTCAAACTGAGGCAACGGATTTCACATTCGACAAACACACGCCGAGCATACATATGTCACACACGCCTACACGTCTGTTGATATATTCTAGATATAGTAAAGCAGCGGTGATCTAGAAATCGAACATGAATCGGTTATTGGACCAGAGGTAACGCAAAGAACCTTGATATGTATTTCTCGAACGAATCTATAAATAGGAGAGTGATCGATTGACGGAACTAGAGGTAACGCACTCCAGACAAATCGAACCACTTACTCTCGCATGTCCTTCTTGGCTGTGATGAGACCCAGTTTTTTCAAACGGTTGACCACCTGTTAACGGCACAGGGTTGTTGAGGTGGTGTCAATACATACTTAAGTAATATATACATATATGTATGCATGCTTGTATTTCTACAAAAATGGTCGCAACGCAGATGTACGTGATTGTCAGGACACTGTATTAAACTGAAGTACAAGATTTACAATCACATAACATATCAATCCCATTGATCAGCCGAACACCCCTATAAACCACAACATAATCGCACCCACAAAATCGCCTTTAACAACGGATGCAGTCACTCTACCTACCATCATCTCGCCTCTACTACCATCCAACTCGTCCATAATGGCCTCGAGAACATGCTTCTCCTCCGACGCATTGATGGTGTTGAACAGCTTTTGCAACCGTGTGTCTTCTTCCAGAGTCCAGCTGTGCTTGCTGGCTTCCTTCGCTCTGTCCATCTCCTCAATCTCATCTTCATCTGAAGAGTATATAGGGTTTTGGTATTCGAGGACAAAGTGTTTTGGAATATCTAATATACACATAGCATTCCTTAATTTCTGTGATAGTGGAGAAGAAAAGTTTAGGACCATTTCCAGAGGTGGTGGCCGTCGTTCGAAATCACGACTAAGGAGCAGGCTTCGTGTATTTATCTACCTGTTCGCAAGAATTTATTCTGTGTTTCTTCACCTGTTCACAAAGAGATACATATGTACTTATTTATATGTTCACATATCCGCATAAGAACTACACGGCCTATACTTTGATTGTAGCTGTACCCTGGACAAGCTTTCCACATGAAATAATACGATAGATCTACTGTCATTGAACCATTTAAACTATACATGATACATAGTAGCATCTGTTGTACTTGAACTCGCATGCACTACAACAACGAAAAGTATGTTTACGTTGGCAGGCACCAGAGTGATCCTTGGATATCCAACAGCTATGGTTCTAACGATATACATATATATATGGGCACAACACGATATTATACATATATTTTGTGTGTTTGTTTGTGTGTATGTGTGTGTGTTTATGTGTGAATCTGCGTGTGTTTGTGTGTGTGTGCATATGTGGGTGGGTGAGTGGGTGTGTGCGTATATGTACATATATATATATATATATGTGTGTGTGTGTGTGTGTGTGTGTGTGTGTGTGTGTGTGTGTGTGTGTGTGTGTGTGTCTGTCTGTCTGTCTTGTATGTCTCTGTGTGTGTGTGTGTGTGTGTGTGTGTGTATGTATGTGTGTGTGCGTTTTAATTGTACTTAAGTAGACGCGATATATCTACTTACCCATATCGAAAAGCATTGCGTGCCGTCGTGTGCTTTCGAATAGCGCCTCTAGCCCCAGAAAGGGGTTCTTCTCCAAGGCCGTACGGTATGAGGCAACGAGAAACTTTAGGAAGCCACGCAGTTCATTGAACTCCTTGTCCTTCTTGATGGAGCTATTTATAGAATGAGTTGTTTCACGCCGTTGTAAAAATGGTTTAGAGTGCCATGCGGGATGTAGGGGTGCCAAATTCGGAATATATATCTTGGTAAATCTAAATGGGGACTTTGTTTCAAAATTCCATTCAAAAGTATAGAAAATCCAATTTACATTGCAAGGATGGCAGAGTAAAAATGCGACCTTATATTTATGCGGAAATCCTCACTAGCAAACGTTTTGAAAGCAAATTTTGCTCAACGAAAAAACTGTACCGGCAATGAGAAGTGAATCCAGTATCAGTAGGAATAAACATAATCAGACGTCAGAACTATTGACAGAGTTGCAGTACTATGCACGACACATGCCATCCCGCAACACATTCTTCTCAACCTAGGTTTTAGTGTTACTATATCAACAGCTGAAAAATATACTACAAAAGTGGAACCATGCGTTGTGGATTCATGTGCGGAAAAGGACAGAGGATTATTAAAATGGCTTGAGCAAAATCATATCTCAACACTTACGACAACCAAGCGAATGTAATTACCTATAATACGTGTTTACATAAGCGTATCTTAATGACGAGTATGTATACATAAGCAAATCTTAAGGACGAGTAAATCGCAATATAAGCAAGTTCATTGTTTCGGCATACCCGTCGGATAGCACCATGTTCATAGTCTTCAGAACCGACAGTCGGTAGAACAGTCCCTTCAGGTCACACCCCACGGCGATCCGGTGCAGCATCTTGGTCACGTAATGATTTACCATCACACCTAATAGCACAGAAGTATATATCGATATACATATATGAATGAGTATATTGCTGGTACAGCGGTATAAGCTGATGCATATATGATAAGTATATTTGTTCGTACAGAGATATAAAAGAATGATGTATTCGAAAGTACAGAGGTATAAATATATGATAAATTCGTTTGTACAATGGTATAAATCGATGATATATCCGTCCGTACAGAGGTTTTATATATATATATATATATATATATATATATGATTTATTCCTTAGTTTAGAGATATAAGTAGATATACATAACAGAGGTATAAATAGATGATAGATCCGGCTAGATGGAGCCACGGTGAACTTTGAATTAGATCGGAATTTTCCCCTATACTATTTCACGGTGAAAGCGGCATTGCATATGCACACGTGATACGCTAAACACAGACAAAGGGATCAATAGGCATGTAGTGAACTTTGGGGGGAAGCAAGCGCTTTGTATTCTGGGCATGTGGTTTGTGTGAAAGCGTGGGTGCTCCGTACATGTCTGGTCATACACTTCGTCTGAGCCACTATAACCAGTCATGTTGAATCGTTGCTCTTGATTCTAGGGTACTGGAATCACAGCGCGATATAGATACAATATGTGATCTAGGAATCAATGTCGTTGCACTACACATGTTTCAAGATGTGTCGCGTGTAATATGAAATTTTCACACAGCATTGCACATGTGACAACACACAGAAAAAATACTATGATATAATTCACAGAGTTTCACATATACACTCGAACAACCCCGAAAATAAATGTGTCCCCATCACTAACTATCCAGCGGCCTGCATTTGGTACTGAACGTTTACCGTTTGTTTTGTAGCTTTCCACCAGTAGTAGATAGACGTTGATGACTTTGGGATGGCAAAACTCAAGCAATTCCTTTTTGAAGTCGAACACAAGTTCGTTGTAGACTTGTGCATTCTGTGGTAGATTGACAAATTCAATGTGCTTTACATAGCGATTGTGTGTTTGGGTTTTGATGTACGACACTAACTGGGAAGTAAGACAACTTCACCCGTGAACAGTGCAATATCTATAGAACAGCAAACATTGTAGACTTTTAAACCACCTTAAATGTGCATATATATATGTGTGTGTGTGTGTGTGTGTGTGTGTGTGTGTGTGTGTTAAAACCCTAAAGCAATCTCTATAGAACAGCAAACATTGTAGACGTTTAAACCACCTTAAATGTGCATATATATGTGTGTGTGTGTGTGTGTGTGTGTGTGTGTGTGTGTGTGTGTGTGTGTGTGTGTGTGTGTGTGTGTGTGTGTGTGTGTGTGTGTGTGTGTGTGTGTGTGTGTGTGTGTGTGTGTGTGTGTGTGTGTGTGTGTGTGTGTGTGTGTGTGTGTGTGTGTGTGTGTGTGTGTGTGTTTGCCAAACAAATCATGTGCAAACGTAAAACCACATCAAGTGTGAATTGTCGAGACGGAACGCTCTAATACCATTGACAACGACATCGACACGGGTAGATCTACACGTCACCCACGAGTATATAGATCACTTAATGCCACATGCATCAAGCATGTGTGAGTAACAGTACACTTATCGCAAGCTACTTGGCGTGGACATACGTGAGAGTCCTCCTCATCTTCTTCTTGAGCCATGGTGGCCCCATCTGTCGAAGCTGCCTCTGTACAATGTCAAAGTGGTGTCGAATGGTGTCAACCCGGTGTCGATTACGGTATGAAGGTGTCAAAAATGTGTCAATGAAGTGCCACAGAGCGTAACAGAAGAAAGCACCCTGTCATTCCTTGAGTTTGTAACCGATGCTCGGCAAGCAACTGACTTAGAACATCTACTTCATATGGGTGATCCCTAATCCGCAAAATTTTAATAATTCTGATTTCTCACATCATTCTACGATCACACTGTCCCTGATTCATATAGCATGTGAAAGTACTCATAGCCCGGTTCTGTCCGATCTAACACCCCATTCTACTCAACAAAGAGTCATTTGGCACCTATTTACTTATCTGCAACCCCGTACAACCCACTAAATCACCGCTTTTTCTCACTTTGGCAATCCGTAATACACACTACACTGCATAATACCACATACTCTGTTGCTTTTTCCTGGATTTCCGCTTGACGTAAACTTGCTTCTGATCCTCCACACACTGTGTGATGCATGGAATGAGACAGTAGATGTGACTGTTAGGAAGGTAGTGGGTCATAAAATAAACAGTGCACGAACCTATTGAAAGTAGCTAGTGGAGAATAAAATAATACAGAATATGAGGGTTAACGAAGGGCTGCGTCGACTGACACATACATATTTGATACGAATGGATATATAACAATATTGCATTTGCCTATTTTCCGGACCCTATACATACATTCTGATGTATATGATCACAGTACGTGTCATGGACAGTTACGTAACAACCCCGAACACGCGTCTCGTATCCGAGCACACACTTGTGATAAACACCTCGTTAACGGCAGACCCACAGTGTACGATCTGTGCTATACGTTAATATACACGGTCAATAGAGACATCTATACACACGTGTTCTGCATAAAATTTAAAAATGTACGTACAGACCTACACAAGAGCTCTGTACAGATCTATAAATATACATACAAATTTACACAAGACCTCTGTACAAATCAAAAAATATACGTATATCTTTCAACACGTTCTGTGAAAATCTATAAATTTAAATACAAATCTCCACATGTGATCTGTACAAACTTTAAATATACGTACACATGTACCCGTGAGAATCCAGAATAGTGCACGCAAGTTTTTTTATGTGTATATGTGATATATATATATATATATATGCGTGTGTGTGTGTGTGTGTGTGTGAGTGAGTATATATATATATATATATATATATATATATATATATACTATATATACAGACAGATATACAGACAGACTGTACATACATACGTGCGCACACACAAAAATGCAATATATATATAAACACATACGCGCACGTACACACATATGCAGACACCCACAATCATAAAAACACGTATACATGTCCATGCGTAAAGTCACATGCACACATACACATTGTCAAACTCACGTACATACCAACACACGCACCCACAAACACATATATTTATACATGCACAAAGTCGCATGCACACATACACATATTAGCATACACACGCACACACACCGTTTCGAATAGCCGGATGACTGTATGCGTGAGGCCCACCACTTCGGAAAGGAAGGTACTCGCGTGTATTTTGGGGTTGTAGGCTTTAATCATCTGTACAGTACATTGTGATCATGTCAGTTGATTTCCATATGTCATGTATTCGCATGTATTTTGGGGTTGTAGGCTTTGATCAACTGCGTCGTGCATTGAGTTGTGTAACGTATGAATGTATCCAATGGTTGTTAGTGAAACTGGGGTTGCATGATGCGATCGATATATGATGTAGTCTGTATATTCTACAACCCTGTAAGAGGATTTCATAAATATTATACCAGCGTGTCTGGCGGTGTTTCATACACATATTATAGAAGTATGAGATTCTGTCATGTGTAGATTTGTTCAGCATGCTTGATTATGCGCCGACAGTTTATCATGGTAGATTCATTTGATGGTGCACGGATGTATGCCAACGTGCAATAGACAAACAAAGTAGATGCAGCCCGACCAATAAGACACTCATCTGTGTTTTGACATACAATGACGTACATAGTAAACACACCTATCTGTGTTTTGACGAATAACACTTACCGCTACGCAGTCGTGGATCAGTTGATGTTCGTAAACAATGTTCTGTTTCAGACTACTTGCGGCGTCGATCAGGTCTTGGCTGCCTGAGTGCATAAAAGAGGAAAATACAAGGATTGAAACATTGCCGGTTTGACTTCAGGTTGTCACTGAATAGAAAAAAAAAAGGACATTAAATGATAGTTACTAGTCTGAATACATTTGAGCGTCGATCATATACAAAAATATTTTCATATCCATAGAGTAGAGCCTCTTAGTACTAGAGTATTATCATAGCACCAAAAAAAATTGTACATACAAATCAGAAAGGATGATTTTATTTTGTATGCGTGTTTCCTGTGCTCCATACAAATAAGCACCACCAAAGTATTTCATGCTATACAATCCTTGTACATTATACAAGAATGCAAATACAAAGGCAAACAGTGGAGTAGTAAAAAACTTGAGCGAACAAGTGCCCCGCACAAGCTACCGCGATTTCTTGCGGGAAGTATACAACTAGGAAATGTGCCCGCCCTATCTTTCGAAATACGGAATTCACTTAAAAAACGCACCGTATTTTTCCATGCAGGTGATGTACTGGATCTGTTCGTGCAACGCCCGCATGGCAATGGTGTGCCTCCAACCCCACAGGTCTGCACAGGCAAAATAGGAGAACGACAACCCGAGCAAAGGTGAGGGAAAGGGGAAAATGAAGAGTGAGAGTCGAACAAAAGAATAGCTAACCTATCAGACAGGTTTTCGTCAAGGGCATGTTGAAGAATGGGAGGATGAGACGAACACATACCCAGTCTGGATGTCCTTGCTCACAGGCAACAGACTGGTATACTTCACATTTTGTGGTGCTATATCACGTTCGTTGGACACACTAAGGTGCTTCTGCACACTTATACTGATGTGTGCGATAAATCACACCTATGACCCTCAAACAAGCCTTGACAAGTGCAAGTCGCATTAGTGGGTGCAGTGCCAGGCTGAATGTGAACTAAGAGGGGCTCTATAATACTGATTGGTGCTATAACTCACGATACCACCACCAAATACTTGGTGCGCCTACCACAACTGTGAAAGCTCAGCATATTATATTTGTATATGTGGTCGAATATATATCCTATACATATTATATTATCACGGCATAACCAGTGCAGGCGATCACTAGCGAGCGCGTGTAAGTTACTCGCATCGCCAATGTGCCGCGCATACGCATGGGAAAGATATAAACTCTTGATACACACACACAAGCCTTCCAAACGGCCACGAGGAATCAGTCATGTATAGATGATTCTCCTTTGTTGTGATACTGTACTAGCATATATGTAGATATATGCTCTTGTCAGCGTTATATAGAAGCACGCAGGTTTAAAGTGTTGTGTAGACTCATGGTCTTCATACAAGTACCTTTAATATAATATACATGCATGTATAATGCGCATGCACACATATATGTGAAAGTATGTCCTATACCGGTTCATGTAGACACATGGTCTTCGCACAAGTACCTTTAATATAATATACATGCATGGATATATGTAGAAGTATGTTCTATATAGAGGTATGCAAACACATGGTCTTCACACAAATACCTTCGCTAAAATGTACTTGCACGTATATGTAGAAGTATGTCGTTTATAAGGATATGTTGACACATAATCTTCAAGTACCTTTGGTCTTGTTGTCCTTGTGTGCGCGTACATTGGCAGCGAATTCATTGAGTTTCTCCAGTAAGAACTTGTACATAGATGTGTCGATCACCACGCCCAATTCGGCCACTGAGAACTTCCTACAGGCAGCGCATAAAGTATTTTATGTTTAGGATTTAGAGTTTAATGCTTAGAGACCCGTGACCGATTGTGAGAGCCGCTAATGAGCCATAGCCGACTCAATTTTAAACAAAATACCAAATCGATCACGTCCCTGTTGGTGTTTACACATGTATGTAAATATATGTACATCGGGCATGCTACTAAATCTTGACCTGTACGTCGCACAGATGAGTCATTGATGAGTCGTTGAGTCATCAAAACTCACTGATAATATACTGATGATAAATCGATGGTTTAAGAATACGCATATAGGTGCCCACACCTAGTTCAAACCTAGATTTTCCGTAGTTTGACCATAGCTTAACCATAGTTTAATATACAGTCGAGCCATAGATATCCATAGTTTAACCATAGATATCCATAACTTGAACGAAGTTCAACAATAGTTCAACCATAGATAATCGTAGTTTAACCATAGTTCACTTATAGTTTATCTAAGGTTTAACCTTAGTCTATTCTTTATTTAACCCTAGTCTAGCCATAGCTTAACCGTAGTTTGAAGCATATAAACCCAACTGTCACATTGGGCCGTTTGGTGCAGTTCATCAAATGTCGTGAGTATGGTGACAATTGAAATTTCCTCCGGCAATGGGTATTATTGGGGCTATTTTATACCTACACATAGTCTTGTGACCAATACTCTACGCTACACAAAGTATATATTTATCGCAATCTAAAGGCGTGTGGTTATGTGTATGAATATAGAATGCGAAATAACAGAACATCTGCAGTTGTGATAAACTTCACCTATTTTCCCCCAAAACACCGTGCATGATCTACATGCCCAGTCACTGTATAGTCCCCGACAGCATACTACAACTAGTTTGCAATCAAACGCTCGGACTGATGTTATATCTCAAGTATGTATAGGGAATATAAGTAAGTAGATCAAAGATTTATATACGTGTGTGTGTGTGTGTGTGTGTGTGTGTGTGTGTGTGTGTGTGTATGTGTGCAAGTGTGTATCTATGTAATGCATCTCACAAACAACGAAGCAGATACACTCCAATCGTTCAGCCGTGTGAATGTGATATGATTTTTAATCAGACAACAGACAGTACCTTCTCATGCCATCTAGCACTACGTCAAGTGACCTGAACCCCCTTATGTGTCTAACAAGGCCTGGCAAATGTATCTGTCGCAGCAGCCTATTGAATTCACATGCCCACAAGGACAGAATAAGACTTACTTGTCCGTCAAATCTTTCATGGAGAATGACTTCCGGTGGTAGACCAGGAAGAAGTGCATCACCCACATAAAGTTAAACGTGTCGGTCTCAAGCACATTGTCCCGCTGCGCCCGGATGTCGCGCTAGCGACAAAATTAGAGGTGCTATTAATAGACTTGACGAGGTGACTGAACTTTAAATAGAACATATCTCACGCACACACACTTACAGACATAGTCAATCACAGCACCGAGTGGCTCGGACGAATAGCCGCACAGGCGATGGACAGCCGATGGGAGAATACTGGCACTATAACGTGTGTGCACATGACCACACATACGATAGTGTAGTGCGCTTGTGCGGGTATGTCAATACATAACCATACGCATACGTACATAGATACATGCATGCCATAGAAATGAAAGCACTTGTGATAAACTATGTATTACATCATACCCAGATGGAATTCATCAGTGTGTTGTGACAATTTTGAATGAACTCATTGCAGTATGCCCCAGTCGTTTCCTGTGAGAGGGACAAGAAAATAATGGAGTCTGAATATTAGGGCAAAAAGAGACAATCCCCATAGATTGCAATGTGAATATATAACTTTATGAGGCAACAGGTGCAACATGTAAATCTGAAGTCAGACACCGTACCTCTATCACAATGGATGCATATATATATATATATATATATATATATCAAGCAAATCATGGAGTCTGCAAATTAAGGCAGAAAGAGACAACCACCATAAATTGCAATGTGCACATATGGCTTAATGAGGCAACAAGTGCAACATGTAAGTCTGGAGCCAGATACCGTACCTTTATCACAAGTGATGCATATATATATATATATGTGTGTGTGTGTGTGTGTGCGTGTGTGTGTGTGTGTGTGTGTGTGTGTGTGTGTCTGTGTGTCTGTGTGTCTGTGTCTGTATACAATCATGATTGACGAAAACACGTACACGCACTATTTATATACGTATCTTGTACAGGCGTGCGTTGTTGTGCTCACATACGCGTACCTTATCTCAGTCGACGATTCCTTCTGAGTCTGAGCAAATTCGTAATCGCGTGCCTTCGTCTTGAGCTTGGCCACTTTCGCAGAATCACTGGCTGCGCTTGCCGATGTGTTGAAAAAGATTAGTGCTCAGCAGCTCGACTGATATCAGATGTATGCATGCGCGAAATGAAACTCATCGGTGATCGGTAAAAGATCCAGAGCCATATTGCTGGACAATTAACAAGCGTGTGCATCAAACCCTTATGTCGCACGAAGATGTACTTGTCGATGTCTGATGTCGAAGTTGTATTTTTTTTTAGCTTTGTTAGACACCTCAAGTTTGATGGCTACTTTGACGTTGCATTCGTGTGTGTGATCGTGATGTGATCCTAGCATGTATGGACGCAGTGGTTGATGTACATGTGAATGTCAATATGTGTGTGTGCGAGAGAGAGGCTATGTGTAGGTTTGACACACACACGGACACTTTACATGACACAAGACGCGCACGCGATACATGACATGTACACTCTCAATAATGCACAACACACACATAACGACATTATGTTATACAGATAATCTCAATCACTCAAGGCGTCTTGCACACCCGCCCTCTCGCTGACAAATACACATTTTCGAAATCAACCGTAGCTCGTTTTCACAGCCTTTGCTACACGACACACGCTAATCATATAGAAACACACACACAATACGTGACAAATGTGCACAAACACACAATACATGACAAATGTGCACGCACACACAACACATGGCAATCACACAAACACACACAACACATAACAATATGCTGTGCAACATACTGATAGTGCCGTGGTGCAGTTGATTATATCCCCCCAGGAACGTGTGCTTGAGCGTTCGGTTTTTGAGAGAACCAGCAGAGGTAGTGGCGGTAAGATCGGCACCGACAGTCGTATGGTGGACTGCATCCTTCCCGGATACCTTGGTTACCATGGTGTACATGGACCCCATTCGCGCACGCCTACTCGCCAGCTGGGCGGTTTGGCGGTCCTTTTTCTTGGTTGCGTCTTCCTGTGGTGCGAATTGTATAATATAGTACAGATATACGTACTTGAGTGAATCAGAGTATATGCCCATATGTTATAACTATAGCATTTAGAAGTACGTGTACTGGAGGGAATTAAATCATCTACACATTAAAACGTGTGTACAGCATAAATCTCTCGTGATAAAATTGATCAATATTAAAGAGAATATCAGAAACTATGTACTTGAGTAAAAGAACAGACATGCATATTTGAACAACTCGACAATCTTTGAAACATTCAATAAAACTAAGCAATATGTAAGAGGAAATCGGCAAATATTTACTCGGGTGAAGAACAGACACGAGCATATCTGAACTACTACACGATCTTTCAGACACTTGATAAAATTGATCAATATTAAGGATAATATCAGCAACTATATACTTGAGTAGAAGAACAGACATGCATATCTGAACAACTCCACAATCTTTGAAACATTCATTAAAACTAAGCAATATGTAAGAGAACAATCGGCAAATATTTACTCGGGAGAAGAACAGACGAGCATATCTGAACAACTTCACGATCTTTCAGACACTTGATAAAATTGTTCAATATGAACGATCATATTAGCTACCATTTAAAAGTACAAACATTAGCATACATGAACAACTCCACAATATCTGATAAGCATATTTGCACTATGCATAGTGCAGCGTAATGTGGCAAAAATGTGAGCGATCCCGAAAGCTTTAAACCTTTACTTAACAATGGAGAGCCCCAGAAACATGGATATAGGCGAGGCTACACAGGCAGAAGGTAAGACCTAAATCAACATGCAAATACACTCGAATATAAACGCGGAACGTGAGGACTGAAGAATTCGAGCACATGCTCCGTAAACTCGCCATTCTGCTCAAGAACCAAACACAAACACACACGAAGGTATGATATTACACCCGCACGGAGGCGACACCAGCGCGATCAAGCCAACACACTCCTGCCGCTACATTCCACGCCATGACTACCAACGTGTGCTGTACGCCCACCCACCTTTTCCTTCATGGCCCTCGCCCGTTCATTGACCACGCGCTTGTCCACAGTCATGGCGTCCAACAACGACTCGGGCTTCTGATACTGCAGCAGCAGGAAGGTCACCTCTAACAGAAACAGATTGTGGGATCCGGCCAGCGAATCCTCTGCGACGTTGTTGCCCATTAAAAGCAAGATATCCAGGATATGCGTGTCTGCGAGACGCTTGATGATGGTGTCATGCGAACTCAGGCCGGGCATGTCGGCTGTGTGTGTGTGTTTGTGTCGAGAGAAGTTGGTGTGAGTGAGTATATAACAGAACATGTGTCGGTAGGCATTTCACCTGTATGTTTTGAGATATTCGCATGTATGCTTTTACGGTATCAGCTTATCAATTAACAGCTTGTCGAACACATGTTCACGCACATACAACCGCACATTCACAAACGCATACGCCATGCTCAATGGTAGAAATAAGACAAGTGTTAAGGAAAAAATTGTCTATTCGACTGTATAAGAATGGTGATACTCGTTGTAGCAGAGATATGCCGCGCACAAAAGATTGCTCCCACCAATGCACCACAACTACACTTTCTCGCACAAGCATGAGCGCAACAACAGCCGAATATGGGTTTACAGATAGATCGCACCCGTGCACAAGTCTTCAATTCTCGATAGTTCGGCATACACCGACGACGAACGTGGAGATACATTGCGTAAACATAAATAGTGGCACACATGCGATTTATAAGCGTACTACACGCATGTACGTATACTAGAACCCGCACATGAACAACCCACGAACAGAAGAAAGCACGCCAAAACGCATGAGTAAACACGCACACAATTACAGTCAGAGGCAAGTAGCACACCCATGGACAGCACATATTGACACTCCCAAGCAAGCAACACACCCATAGACAGCACATTGCGCATGAGCGCAGTAATCATCTCCACCGTTTTCTCGTCGCGTTTCTCGCGTTTCTTGGGGGTTTCGGCGAGTGTCTCGCCCATGTAATCCGCTAGCACACTCCAGATCGCAGACCCAGTGAAGGCCTGGAAAAAAAGTAGAATAAGCCCAGTTACGGTATGATGTAAGTAAGGGTAGTTGGATCTCGCGAATACCGCCAATGGCATGCCTCTTTTCATGTTTCTACAGACTATGTCGGGGTAGGAGTTCGCCTGATCAAGATAAAACGTCCGCACACTGCTAACTACGTCCATATACTGCTAACTACGTCTGCACACTGCTACCTACGTCCATACATTGCTAAATACGTCCGCACACTGCTAACTGCGTCCGTAAACTGCTAACTACGTCCGTACACTGCTACCTACGTCCATACACTGCTAACTACGTTAGCACACAGCTAACTACGTCCATACACTGCTAACTACGTCCATACACTGCCAACTACGTCCGCACACTGCTACCTACAGCCATACACTGCTACCTTTCGTCCGCACATTTTCTAACTACGTCCATACACTGCTCGCTACGTCCGCAAACTGCTAACTACGTCCATGCATTGCTGACTACGTCCATACACTGCTAATCACGTCCGCACACTGCTAACTGCGTCCGCACATTTGCTAACTGCGTCCGTGGGCTGCTAACTATGTCCATACACTGCTAACTACGTCTGCACACTGCTAACTGCGTCCGTGCACTGCTAACTACGTCCATACACTGCTAATTACGTCCATACCCTGTTAACTATGTCCGCACACTACGAACTACGTCCATACACTGCTAACTACGTCCGCACACTGCTAACTACGTCCGCACACTGCTAACTACGTCCGCACACTGCTAACTACGTCCGCACACTGCTAACTACGTCCGCACACTGCTAACTACGCCCGTGCACTGCTAACTACGCCCATACACTGCTAACTACGTCCATACACTGCTAACTACGTCCGCACACTGCTAACTACGTCCATACACTGCTAACTACGTCCATATACTGCTACAAATATCCTTACACTGATAAATACAACCATACACTGCTACTTACGCTACTTGTATCCTTACACTGCTACTTGCATCCTTATACTGTTACCACATAACTTGTATCCATATATTGTTACTTACATCCTTGGATCGTTGGATATTCATCGTCAACTGATTGATGACATCCGCTTGTAGAATCGGAGACGGTGCCAATGTCAGCAAGTTCAACAGCTGTAGGCAATTGTATACCAGCTTATCGTCTTCGCCACGCTGCGAAAACGAAGTGTTCAGCATTTACTACAACTGGGAACGTGTGCTGATAGTAGAAAAAGTACAGCACTAACTGTATACAGAAAAATATGACAAATTGTGTACAGACCCATAAGAGTATAGGACTAGTTGTATGCAGACACATGAGAGTAAGGACTAATTGTACGCAGACACATGAGAGTATAGGACTATTAGTACGTATACACATGAGAGTATAGGACTAATTGTATGCAGACACCTGAGAGTATAGGACTAGTTGTATGCAGACACATGAGAGTATAGGACTAATTTTATGCAGACCCATGAGAGTATAGGACTAGTTGTATGCAGACACATGAGAGTATAGGACAAATTTTATGCAGACCCATGAGAGTATAGGACTAGTTGTGTACTCGTAAATAATAAAAGTATACATTAAGATTCATACGATTGTCGTCTTCACGCGTATATCTGCATCTAAACAGATAAACCAACACGCTTAGCAACAGAGCAAATATGCCACAGTTCCGAACTCTCAGCATTGGATATCGCTACCTAACCCACTGCACCCGGATTCATGACTCTTAAGTAACGCGATCCATACACATGCAGCCCTATTACCTGACATCGACTGATCAATGGCACCAGATGTGACTTGACGATATTCCAATCGGCCAGCCGGCTCAGGATGGGTGCTGTTTCGGGATGGTCCAGTCGCAGATACTTCTTGATCTCTTGCAAGCACTCTGTGTCGACGCAGTTGGAAGTACGGCAACGTGGG
Organism: Sphaeroforma sirkka; assembly: GCA_001586965.3. Classification (NCBI taxonomy): domain Eukaryota; class Ichthyosporea; order Ichthyophonida; genus Sphaeroforma; species Sphaeroforma sirkka. The sequence goes on from LUCW03000258.1 coordinate 50,030, forward strand.
AAGTCAATAGGCTTGCAGAATGATGTATAGCTACACAGTAAACTAGCTGCAATAAATACACTTTACTGTACTTAGAACCCACTCCGAATAGTGAACATGCCATTCGACGTGTAGGCAGATGCGGTGTGTCAGCAACCTGCCTCTGAACAAACACACGCAGGCCAGACTACGCGTGCGCTAGAGAGAGCGTAAAGAAACTGTACGAGTTTCCGTGCTACTAATCGTAGGCGGTATATGTAGTAGAGTACAACACATGTCACAAGGGGCTGGAGGTGGACAATTGGGTCTTTGCTCAGCGTAAAAGCAATGACGGTGTACTGTACGGGAAGTATGCGTGCACTCAGTGTATACTGACGATATATTGTACGGGAAGTGTACGTGCACTCAGATTATAAGCAATGACAAGATACTGTACGGGAAGTGTGCGTGCACTCAGCGTATAATGACGATATACTGTACGGGAAGTGTACGTGCACTCAGATTATAAGCAATGACGATATACTGTACGGGAAGTGTGCGTGCACTCGGCGTATAAGCAATGACGATATACTGTATGCGAAGTGTACGTGCACTCAGATTATAAGCAATGACGATATACTGTACGGGAAGTGTGCGTGCACTCAGATTATAAGCAACGACGATATAGTGTACAGAACAGTGCGTGATGATGATATACTATACGAGAAGTGTACATGCACTCAGCGTACAAGCAATGACGATATAATGTACGCGAATCATGAGTATCTCCCCCATTTCAGGTATCTCCGTACACTAAACAACCTTCAGGATAGTACATACACACAAATTAGACTCTATACAAAATGCACAACACATAGCAAACTGCTACATAAACAAACTGCAATTTTAATACAGCACTTGCACACCAAATACCCAATTGATACAAATATACCACGCAGATTCACCACGTTTGATGTGCATGTACATCACATACCGTGTTGATTCCAATTCACAACGCAGATTCACAATACGTCACAGACACATGCATATCACATACCCAGAGCTTCTTCGCCTCTGGTAAACTCCTTGACGGCCTCGGGTGTCATCTTGTACGCACCCAAGCCAGTCACCACAGCGAACAGATTGTTCTCCTGTCTTTCGTCCATGATGGCAGATTTAAGTGCACGAGTGTTTTAGTCAATAATCATACACGTCACATATGCTTATCTATGTACACTTATACTACAAGTCTATTGTATATCATAAAGCTATCTACGATAATTATTATACACATCTACCACAAGAACATATGAAGAGATTAGCATCAGACAAGCCGTATCTAAATAGTATCCGCGGATAAGAAATGAGCTATTCCATAGCCCTTTCTAACTCTTATCTAAAAAAGCTATGTATTGATGTATTTATTTATATATTTTTAAATACATAGACACGCAATAACAATTCATCAATATAAACTCCACATCGATTGTTATCAGTGTGTATTTCATGCATGTCCCAGTCTGCGCGCCAAATTGCTCTTAAAACCAAGGACCAATAGGATTGGTATTTGAGAAAAACGCGCGCCACTCTGGGAAAAAAACCCCTTTTTTTAAACAAACCCCAAGAAAGATGAAACCCAAAATAACGTATAATAATAAAACCATCACTACAATATTTAATCGAAGTTCATCGAACATCACGCAATCAGACTACGGCGCAGTTTATGATTTGTTCATCGCTGAAATAAAGTTGAACTTCGTGACTTCGTGACTTCGCGACTTCGCCTTCTTCTGGTACATCATCGATATGTATATGATGATGTTATTTTATATTGTGTAATAGTTATCGCATATGGTATTAAAGACACACGCAGTAAGCACAGCGTATGAATGAACTGGTGCGGATCGTATTGTGAAGTATATTTACCCTGTACATGTTCGTGTAATAATCAATCCGCTGTATAAAAAACCAAGAGCCTATTCGCAGAAAACTATTCATAGGACACCACCAATTCTGACATAGAGAAGTTAGAAAGCGAATATGCGGCGACCGAGTCTGCGCAGGCACGTGAATCACTCCGTGCAGGTCAAGCACACATTCGACGTACGTCTGCAATGTTTCTCTCGGCCAAGTTTTTTAACCGTCTTTTATGTTGATCAAATAAGTTGATTGATATTGCATGGTTTTGGCGAAGAGTTCGTTATATTAGTTTGTAGAGTGAATGCACGGCTCGTGGGTGCTATCTGACCTACGAAATCTGTTCTGCTATGTTAACAAGTATTACGCCAGCACTACGATTGCAATTTATGTTACAGGTTCTATCGCCTTTATACGATTTTGACTGCATTCGCAGAGACAGAAATCAGGGCACTTGCACCATAGCTCCCGTGAGCACCCAGGTTCTCTACAGTAGACTGGCATCTACAGAGCACTCCTTATCAGTCATTGGCATGTTGTCGCGATGACAGCCTGTATATATATATATGTATGTGTGTGTGTATATATAGATACAGATATAGATATATAGAGATACAGATAGAGATACAGATAGATATATAGTTAGATATATAGTTAGATATATAGTTAAATATATATAGAGATAAAGATAGAGATAGAGATAGATATATAGTTAGATATATAGTTAGATATATAGTTAAATATATAGATAGATATATATATATATGTGTGTGTGTGTGTGTGTGTTTCTGTGTCTGTGTCTGAGTATGTGTGTGTATATGTGTATATGTGTATATCTACGTATGTATATATATATATATGTATATATATTTGTATATATATTTATAATATGTATACGTACGCGCCGATTGATCCTTATGTCCGCCCAGGGGAGATTGCCGGTTTTGTGTTGTGCCTGATACGCACATGTCCACATAAGAATCGATGATTCGCATATTTTGCACATATTGGCTTATAATTGCTTCCTCTTCCACCTTCACGACCATCTACCGCGATACAGCTCGGAGTCGAGGTGACACGCACATAAATTTTATATATGACTTATCTTTAAATTACAATGCTTTATTCGACCTATCGATGCACATTCAATCCTGAACCGTTGTGCACCGCATATTGCATACTTATACCCTTCTGTTTCCGTTGCCAGGTGCCTGTTGAGAATGTGTGGGAGGTGTTTGTGGACCACACCTCCTGGAACGAATGGGCTGGTCAGGGTGTTATTAAGATCGAACAAACCGGTATGTTGCACCAATGGAATAAAGCAGAGTACACGTTGGCCCTCAGATAAGCTCTGATGAAGTTTGGGTTTGCTGTGAGCATCGTCCAACACCTTAGAATCCGTTTCTTTTTTTACGGTACTTTGATATCTCAGCTACTGCATGTTAGCAAACCATTGCAAGCGCTTCGAGCCGTACTGACGTTTCTCCTTAGGCTAACAAGAGTGTATTCAAACACATGCCTGTTTTGTCATATGGTATCACGTCTGCCCTCTGTTGTTCAGGCTCACCGACTCCCAATGGCGTGGGATGCATAAAAGTCACCACTTCGGTCGGTGGAGATACAACGGTTGAAGAGGTTGTCGGGTTTGAGCCCATTGAGCGCTTGGCTTACATCGTACGTGAAGGTGGGTGAGACGGTCTGATACCGTGACTTGCGTTGACTATTGTGGAGCAATAGAATGTTCTGAGTGAAGGTCTTATATTATACGAAAGGTGTGTGCATCGGATTGGTTTTTCTGGTAAATTTGTCTGTCTAAATGTGAGGTACTAGTTGGATCTATTCATCAAGGATCTAATATTATACGTGCATTTGTGTGAACTGGGCTGATATTCTAGCGATCGTTAAGCAGTGAGATGTTCGAGGTGAGATCCTTATACAATACGCCAAGTTGGGTGCAATAGATTGGATTAAATGGTGGATTGAACTGACTACGTAGAGTGGCAGGATGGTCTGTTTGAGGGCACAAGTTGTACGGGATATGTGATGCGTGATGGACTGATCTCCATAATGGATCTGGGCCTTTCACGAAAAAGTAGATATCTAGAGACCTCCTGCTTTGTACTGGAATGTGAGTGCGAGAGTCTGCCTTGCGCCGTGAACTGCCCCACCGTCTATACATCGAGTGAGCGTAAGTGTTGTGCGTGGAGGTGTGTATGACGATGGGCTGGGTCTTGGGATGAGTGCCTGCATTGTATGTGGAGAATGGTGCGGTATTTGATGCGGTTGATTGGGATGCACATTGTGAGGTGGTATTGTGTGATACACGTGGTCTGTACCTTACGTGAAAGTGGATGAGATAAGACTATTTGATGCTGACCTTATATCATACCATGCACGAACAATCCCTCAGGCGGGTACTGGACGACGGATCATGCCCATGAAGTATTTTTCGATAAAGGGCCGAATGGCAAGTATGTATGTTATGCTGTAGATTGAACAGCCCATCTGTGCGATAGCAGACGCACTAATGGTGCCAATGCGCTCGTCGCCTATGATTGTTACCCTAGCAGGCAATTGGGTCTGTCGTTCTTTATTTCACAAATAGATATACGAACGTCTATGGCTATATTCTCATCAATATTGAAAAGAACGCCGGAGTTAATACAATGAAGTGGGGCCCTCGTGACTTTTAGTACAATTTTTATATATCATGACTGATTCTGTTGCATGCTGAATATACAGAGGGTGTGTAGTCACATGGAGATGCCGATTTGAACCAATGGTGGTAGGAAGTGGTTGGATCATCGAGAATATGGTGGACAAGGTAAAGACTTCCCAAACCTACGGAAAGGCTCGTATATTTTCAAGCATAGCATCCATGTGATTGACCTTGTGAACTCCGATTCAATAGTTTATTGATGTTTGTGTATTTGACGCACCGTGAAACTATGTGCAGACAGATGAAATATTCAGAGGATGAATCGTATGTCAATATACGCAACATGCGTTAGGGCTATTCGTCTCGCTGTGAGTGCTCCGTGTAAAAATTGTCTGTCTGACTCATCGTGCGGTCTAGACCCAAACCGTTCTCAGGCACATTTTACAGAGCTGGAATTAGTATCAATGTCAGCCGGACTCCTGTGTGTAGGTTACTGCCGTATGCTCAACCCAAGGGGTGTCCGTCAAAGACCTAGAATGAGGTTTCTATATTTGATCTATGAAATTTGTATTGTGTATTAATTACCTCCCATGTGGGTGCGACCGCTTTGTATGCAGAATTACCGAACCGTACTGCAACTATTGGATGGGTATCTCTCCCGAAGCGTCCCCTTGGACGCCTCGGGTTCGGATCTGGTGTCTGGGTATGTTACTCTCGAAGAGGGTAGAGTTTCTGTCATCTGTTTCTCATTCCCTGTCGACCAGTATGGCACTGACTTGTATGTGTGTAGAAAGATGCCATCTTTTAAAGGAGTGCTGGATATGAACTTGTCTGAACTTGTCGAACGTATTTGCCTCGTCATCATTTAAAGACCGCACTTAATTTAACTCGTCAGCTCTGTATAGTGGCTGTGTTGTTGGCTCTGATTTTCTGGGGAAAGCGAGCTGCATAATTATGTTTTTCGATAGATTGTGTGCATGTCAAAGTCAAGAACCTCAATCATCAAGGCGTCCCAATATTATTTACAACAGATGGAGATGGATTGAGTTTCGTCACGTACCGCCGTACTCGACTTGTGTATCAGTACATAGTCGCACTGTTCCAACTATCGAGTGTCTGTTTTGTCATTTTTCGCCATATCACACCCCTTTTGAATCGTTACCTTTTGACATTGTGTTTACATTTTTCGAGACGCTATTCTCTGCGTATCACACTGTCACTTGCATATCAATTGTGGAAGTGTATGTGTTTTCTGGTATCGGTGCTGATGGAAAATCTTGACTACTGTCGTAATTTCGTATAATCCAAATAGAGACGTTCTTGACTGGTTGAAACGGACTCGGCTGTTTTGGTTAGTGCAGCGACGCCCCCCCTATTTACATATACATATGTGTATGGTCATGTTTTATAAACTCGTCAATAAGTTGCTTCTTACTGCCCACATACTCGTACAGGTGGGAGGTAGTGTAGACAGTTGGCTGGTGACCTGCTATACAACCACACACAGTCGATACCGTGCATTAAGCGCATATCACATACACTGTGATACATTCCACCACGCCACCATATCATATGCTAGGATCAGCAGAGATACACATACAACCTATCACACGCGCAGCTGGCATCAGACAGAAGGGTACTAGGTTCATGTCGAACATGGGCGAACAAGCTGCCCATACTAGTAGAATTGGGTGTAGGTAGCTCCAGCGAGTCGTTCTGTAGTTGGAGACCGCTGAAGAAGTCACCAGCCACTCGCCCCGATAATACCGAAGAAGCGGGATCCAGACTTGGTGAAGGGACATATGCCGTCACAGTGTGGCATAGATGATTCTATCAGGCAAACACACAATATAATAGCATGGAGGTGCGTTCTTGGACATATGTTGACGCTCTCATTCATAGGATACCTATGGAGTACCTCAGGTAACTATAGCCTCAAGGCTATGCTTGGGTGAGTGGCAGAGTACCAACTAACGGCTCGGTGGAGTAATGTGTACGCGCACTCACCCCTGAGAAAAAAAAACATTCACATTATCGATAGCGCAGACACATGGATGTGTCTGATAAAGTCTGTACTAGAAATAGCACCTGTGAACTCAGTCTATGAGTCGCTGTCGCGGGGTGAACATATGAGGACCGATACAGGCGGTATGAATATTCTTCTGTGCATTACACGGGAGAACAATATGCGGCCTTTCACGCCCAATGAACCTGTACCGCTATGGCGTGGGCAATGGAGGTCGAATTTCGAGTTAACCGGATCAATTGCGACAGCTAGGGCTTCTGTTTAATGATACTTTCTTCGGAGAGTCATCACTTTTCCAATTATGCTTGAAGGTTTATTCTCTCACTGCGTGAGATTAGTACAAGGTAGATCGGAAGATTGTGGTCCCACCCTTCTAAGACGCACTTGTGCGATCTAGTAGCAGTAATAGCGTCGTCGAAAAAGCAAACAAGTGATAAAGTTGAGTAGACATAATCAAAACTGTACATATTTTGTGAAGCATGCACCTATTTGGATCTGTCTTTTAATACACTTCGCAGTTCAGACATCACTAGTAGTGGGGCTGATGCGTCCAACCGGGCCTGTGCTTCTCGTTTCTTCTTAGCTGCCATGTGTTGTATTCTCTCATCCCTGAGTGAAGAATGAAACAGTGGCATGGCATTGGCAAAACACCTGAATATGAAACGTGGTTATACTATACGAGTTCTGACAGACTCTGTAGTGATTAGTCTACTAGAAGGTTATCTGCAGCCCTATACATTGAACCTTCAAACACCAATGGGGTTCACTACGTCGAAGTACGACATTTGAAGGTGGTGGTCCAAGCCCACTTGCTTTTGCAATTCGGGAGCCACTATATCTCACGCCGAGCACTATGCATCCGTAGTATGATCTACTCAGAAGCTACTATTAACTATACTGTGAATATACAAGTGTATGTAGACATACACAAACACACACAACAGTGCTTTTTCAGCCATAGGCACTGTTAGCATGCGTGCGCACTGTATCCCTAGACGTAATCTTACCTTGACATCAACTTCATTGCCCTCCTATCCTCGTCTTCATCCGACAAGATTTCGTCATCGCCAATGACATCGAACTCTCCCACTTCCATTTCTCGCGAGACCAGCTGACCTTGCTTACCTGTGTACGCTCATGGATCAACATGGAGAGAAATGAGTTTCTCATCTGATGATATTAGCTAATAGGCTGCAAGCGTGTCCAGGAGTAGGTGCACAAATGTTGATTCGTGACCGAGTCTACAAGAAACGATAATATTGAAGCATAGCATTTGTGATTGTGCAGAAAAGAAGCTGTTGTCAGACCTTTAAAGTCTGAAAGACGACTTTCAAAACTATGTCAGTACAGTATTCTAATATGAATATTCTGCACTGCTGTAGATATGAGCAGTTAGGTACGCATTTGCAACACTCGTGCTAGCATGACAACTCCTGTATGCATAATGCAGCCAGCCTTCGGCGCCCCCAAAATCTTGACGTGCATACTGTACTTGCATTTGCGTGCATACAACTTACTTTCAAAAGCGGCGTCCTCACAAAGCATCGTATCCCCTTCGCCGGTATCGTCCGCTTCATTTTCCTGGACGGACCCGGCAGGGATCAGATTGGCTGCGCTTCTCTCCAATAGTTCTCTGTGTTTGTGCAGTGCTTTGAGCAGGCCATGCACGTCCGCACACATCACATCCACATCAGTCATAGACGCCTGTAGCAACGCCAGTGTATCATTAGTTGTTTTGTCGGCTTCTGTCGCAGATGCCTGCACATTCTGGCCAGATGCAACGAGATGTGATTCTTCGCTTTCCTCGACTGCGGTATCGGTACAGTTCACTCCTCCATAGGAAGCGCCAGCGCGGGAACTATCAGCTTCACTCGTTGTCCGTATCACAGACCTATTTAAGCCCGACTCGGTATGTTCTGGCTTATGTGTAGTATCCCTGGCCCTAACTGTTCCTTGCGAGCCCTCGTTGGGCCAGAGTGCGGTGGCTTTGTTCACCCCCTCCTGGCAGTGCAAGGCACGCGCGAAGACTCCTCGTGTGCTTGACACCAAGTCTTCGGCAGACATGGCCAGTCGCGACAGGGCGGAGCCCATCGGTGTTGAGGATATTAAACCTACAGAAAGTGTTGTAAGTGAATACATCGTTTGAGTCTTATTATGGCTGTCTTGCTGTTGTGGACAAACTCAGTCCATACAATACTTGGGCGTGACCGATGTCCACTCCCGACAAATGTATGTAAAGGCAATTGCTGATGCTCGAGCGTCTATGATGTATCATCTCGTATTGGGTCACTAGAAATAGGAGGCGAGGTTTTATCTGAGAAGGATACCCCCGGAGTCTCATTGCAACGCAGCCAAGCGCGAGAGCAACATATCAGTCAATAGTTTTCCAGAAAGGCTACGGTCTACATCTAGCATACGGATAGGTCGATGGCAGCGAACACGCGTGAGAGTATAACAGTTGCCAGTAGGGAGCCACTCGTGATGCTAATATTGTGCGGAATCTATGGCTACAGTGTCCGTCTGATACCTATACCCTATTAATAAAACAATCCTTTCGGGCTTGAGCCATATCACACGGTAAAAATGTATCTGAATACGATAGATTCTCAGGTCTAGCTAAAGGATTATAATATTGGGGGGAGAAGGCTCTTCCAAACGCGCGATACAGGTACACATTTCACAAAATGTACTGAAAGTAAAAGTCGATCGTCTACCTTTGTCATTAGTGTCTGCGAGCGACTCGTGTTCTTTATAGTTCATCTTCCCAATACTCCTACCATAAGCTCCAAATGAATTGTAGCGGTAGACATACTCTCTTAGAGTTTGTACATCCATGCGTATACGCTTAGTCAGTCCCTCGATCCACTCGACCCAACGCTTCGGAGACAAGCTATCTCTTGTTTTCTGATCTGCAGGTATATCATCCGTACTTTCTCGGTTTATAGTACCCTCAGACACGGAGAGTAGGTTAGTGTATTCGTTCACTAACAGCACCCCCACTCTACGGACGCAGTGAGACTTCACCAGCTCGTGCATCTGTATCGCTGATCTCATGCGATCCCTGACATAGTCATCGGATTCCGGAAGTTGTGAATATAGGTTACCGGCATTCCCACTTGCCGGTGTGTTTGTGTGTGCTGTGTGTGTTTGGGGAACATCAGTCACTGTGCACACATCTAAAACTCCCAAAGTTTCCCAATCCAGATCATTGATGTTGGTAGGTAGATCGATCAGCGCACACTCGGCATATCTCTTCGTAATCTGCATACACAGTGAGCGATACTCCAGCAGCATATGTCGAATAGACCTAAATGTAGTACAGACGAGTTTGCCTGCAAGTTCCTTCCATCGCAAACCAGTAGATAGCAGGGCTTGTGTTGGCATCTGATTCGCATTATGCGCTGTACGTGTACTTTGTGGTGGTTCAGCATGTCCACTCTGGGTTCGTGCCCGTGAGTTCTGTACAAGGTTCTCTGTTACATGTGAGGACAGTGATGTGCTAGTCTCGACCTCTTGTGTGTAATCAGAGTTACTCTCATCACAAGTGTACATATCTGACACGGTTGTATCTGAGTTTGTCTGTGGCAACGCGATGTTTGTGTGCTCGCTATGGTCCCCTTCGAGATCACCAAGACAGCTAATTTCTGTAGCTAAATCCGTGTGCGATATCTGCACCTCCGATGTAATTCGTAAGATGCTGGACAACACGGCCGAATACGCACGTGACCATGTGAGAAGATCGGATACGCATTGAGTCACGCGTGCATCGTAATGATCATGTTTGCTGTCAACGAGATCGCCAGGGTTTATAGGGCTGGGAGCGACTGCTGGTATATCCTCCCGGGCCTCTAAGTCCAGCGCAATGGCATCTATCGTATCATCCCAAATGGTCTGCAGAAATAGACCATCTTCAGCTAACACACATGTTCTGTCACGCAGTATTAACTCTATTGGAACCGGGTGCATATCATAAGATCCTTCCTCGAACACTACATTTGAAGTTGAAGATGTATTCTCGGGAAAGGCACTATTGTCAACATTCGGCACATTCTTACCAAGTGTCTGTTCCTGCTCAAGGGCTTCAGCAATATTAGCGCTTTGGCTATGGGACATACTATCGCTGCTTATGATTGTGAAAATCTCATCATCCTTCTGTATACTATCTGATATCGGCCAGCCCGCTTGTGTGAGCGTTTCTATCGATGATAGCGATATTTTGTTGTCATCAACAGCATCTTTCTGCTCCTCCATTGATTCATACTGCGCATCTTGTTTAGAACTTGCGGTTTCTAATGGCTCAGCCTGGTCGCTGGCATCCAGATCTCTTTTCTTATCTGCTCTAGTCGTATCATTCATATGGATTCCTGCACCTGTAGTGCCGCGGTCTAATGTATCGTCGCAATCACTGCTCCTATAGCTCCCGACAATTTGCTGATTCATGCAATCCATAGTATTTCCTATCGTTATCGCATCGCCGGCTGCGTTGTGCGATTGACTAGCACTTGATCCGTTCTTCATGGTGATCGCTGGTTGTTTCTCACGCTCCTGTTTTACACCGGAATCTGCTAACGCCTCCATATTTTGACCATGCACGTTTCCCTCTTCTAAGGTATACCCTCTCCTGTCTTTCATAGTCACAACTGAAGCACTCTGACTGCCTATATTCGATGCATCTATATCGCTGGTTTCAGTTCTACACGGCCGTTGGCTCGGATGCGTTGTAGTCACCAGACGGTCTAAAAGTAAATGTGTGAGCGCGACTGTGAGGTCCATGTTGATACTTTTATCATCTTCTAAACGGCCTACCCCTTCAACCACTTCGAACGAGTGGTCAGCGGTGTCTGACTTATCACCCATTGTGCCATTAACACTTCAGTTTGATATGATACCGCTGACTTGGCCAGAGCGTATTCTGTATTGCTATAGCAAACTGGCGAACATTAAACTAGTGTACAAGATTAATATACTGACCATTGTCACATACGGTCATAAACAAAAAAATAAGACATTTCTCCAACACTAGTGTACAAGATTAATATCCTGACCATTGTCAGTCATAAGCAAAAAATTAAGATATATCTCCAACACGGGAATCGAACCCATGGCAGATGAATGGAAATCATCTATGTTACCACTACACCAGTTGGACATATTATAATTAATGTATGTATATATAATTTGTATTATACATTTATATCAAATAATAAAACTAACGGTGTCAATTTATAATTCAGAAGGCTCTGGGTTAATGTTAAAAAATACCTTCACTATCGTCATAGGGCGCCAACATATGCTGCTATGACGTACTCTTACAATTTCAATACAGGTATAACTTCCATCACCGACTGCGGATGCACAGCGTAGCATCAGATATCACTTTCTGACTACATTTATTGTCTCATTTCTCACACAGGAGACTTCACAATGTGTTCATTCTCTCCCAATACATTCATATCAACGCACTCAGGGCGGGTATGTGCGTGCAAAGTGAATCTGACGGAAAGACGAGTGAAAGATATTGGCAGATAGGCAAAACAATCTGCTATCTATACCCACTTTACAAATAGCGAATATTGACGATTATTAAACAGCTCAAGTTGTCACAATCTCAGTATGCGACATCAAAAAAGTTTACCCGTATATTCCAAAATCTATCGCGTTAAACAATAATAAAAATTATTACCCATCGGGGAATCGAACCCCGCCCTCAAGCGTGAGAAGCTTATATCCTAGCCGATAGACGAATGGGTATTGATATCGGTGGCTACTTTTATTATTTATTATTTATATTCAAGTTTAGTATAAACTTGTGCTGTACGTAAATATACACACGCCAGCAATTCTATCGTAAAAAGAGGGGGTTTCTTGTTTCACAACTCAGCTGTTCAGAACAAAATATAAATAGAAGATACCAGCTAAATATGTGTGTAACTGTAACATAATCGCTATCTTTAGTTCATAAACATAATTCTAGCTTACTATGACAACTGAAGTATTCAAAGGAGTTTAAGTATTCTGCTATATATAGTACTCCGTTAAAAAATAAATGTACAGAATCACGTATAATGTTTCATCTCATCCATATATGTAAGAGTTATTCTATATCACCGATGTCGATCTCCATACCTTCCCCTGACATACGATATCCGAGAATTTGCGTTTTGTTTATTGCGAAAAGTAAGTTTGTCCGCTCGTTTATCTCAAAGTCAACCCTTTTCATCGTGTAGGACTCTTCGAACAAAGATATCATGTTCACTTGCGATATTGCCTTTTGAATTACAACTAGAGTATGTACAATGTGGTTCATATACCTTCATATGACGATATTCTTGTATGATGTCTACAGTGCTAAAAGGCTGTATCACAACTTTCTTAGTAGCTAGTTCATGCGAGGTAAGTGAAAACTACGAGTTGACAATAAGTCATCTATTGGACTCATGTCTAAGCATACCCGCTGTATTTTTTTAAATAAACTGTCAGAGTTATATCGATCGACTGCTAGTAGTACTAGATTAATTGACGTTTGTTGAGAATTAATCTCTCTATGTCCCCATCACTAACAACTATATACTCACTATTTTATTATTGCATACTGTCTTCAAGATATATAGCTTCTTGAACAACATTTCAACATAGTAAAACCTACATTGGGTAAGTTAAGGCCATAAGGGTTCAAACAATTGTCGTCTGATCGATCCTTTATTGGATCAATATTATTATATTTCCCTGATTGAATTACACCTAACGTATCTAGGTCGCTCATTTCTACGATATTGCTGAATTTTTGTAATATATCAACTACCACAGTTTGCGTAGTCATCGTGCGATCGTCGGCCAGAGAAATTAAAAGGTCCGTGGCCACATTTTCGATCGCTGAGGTTTTCCCATGTGCTAGCCTAATATGAGATTTTTGTGTTCCTCGTTCGATATCCTTTATTAAGGCAAACCGATCGGATATACACGATATATCAGAACCGGGATCAACCATTGCAGAATAATCATTTCCATTTCAGTATACATGTATCAGTACACGATCGTCTGATGAGTCGTCATAATCTCGCTGCAGTAATTAAACCCGATAGAACTTTCACACCACTTCAATATTTGGTTTGATGTCATAGCCTTTGGCGTGGTAGCCGTTGGTTTACTCACACTTGTCATAAAGTGTGCACAAGTAGAAGGACATCTACCGTTCCAGCAGCCATTGGGCGTGTGCCGGTACTTGTCGTAGCCGCACTTACCGTCGGCACACTTATTCACCTGCTTGAAAACTACATTTTTCTTCCCTCGCGGCTTCTTCAGAGGTCGCGTAGGTAACATGCCTTCACGAGGACGCACAAGCTTCTTCTCTTGAGAATGATGTATTGAAACATATCCTTATTCGGATTGGTCTCGTCGTGTCTTGGCAACCACGCCACCTTCTCCTGAGAGATACAAAGATAGCGGGTTCCCAGTTAGTAGAAACACATTCGTACGTAAATAAGAAATTATGAAATGCCTAAGACACAATCACGCAAAGTTAGATATTTGCAATCATAAAAACATCACAATTTCGGAATTGATCGAAAAATACATGTGCAAGATAGGACCTCAGGCAACTTTTGAGACTTGGTATATTTTTAATTACTCACAGAGTACAGAGCGACAATCGAATGGGAAATAAGGTATATCAAGTCCTGCTGGCCTGCCAACTAGATACACCCATCGTCGCCTTAAATATAATGGAGAGCTAGGTACTTAGTGGGAGGATCCTAGGTGCAATGAAATTACATTAATGTACCAGCTTGGTTTTTGATATTTCCTCTTGATTTATTTTTATTAAGTCGGATATAAAATTATCTATAGCTCGTTATTTTTGCAGGAATATTTCGAAGCATGAGTGCAATATTATCTATAGCTCGTTATTATTGCAGGTATATTTCGAAGCATGAGTGCAACGAATGTAAAGAATCCAGTAGTAGCTGTTATAACCAGATAAATGTAGTTCGGTGAGTGATCAGAGCAAAACCCTAAACCCTAAAACAACCTCACGTATTTCATTAGCTTAACGTTTAGAACGATATTATCGGTCTGGATAAGTCAATTTTACCAACTGTGAAGATGGAGATCGCGCATAACACCCGTAATATGAATGAAGTTGATTACTATGTGTCGCTGATCACCAATTTGAAGATAGTTGATCAGATGCTGCAAGCTCAGCGGGAATGAGAAAATGGTGGCAATCAGAAGCTCAAGGTAAGTAGTAAGCTGAATTTCAACTTAAAGGCCAACGATACAAAGCCTGCGTACATAAACAACCACGACCTTGAGACGCTGACACGAACTATATGTACATTTGATACAATGATAAGATAAACGATATTCTTCCCAAGTAGTAGATCTCTGCATTATTTATCAAGCCACTAAACCACGACCTTGAGACGCTTACACGAAATATGTGAGCATAAAACGCAATGACAAAGATAAATGTTCTTGCTCCCAGACAGAGGATCTTTGCATTAATATTATAGTCTGTAAACCCTGAAGGAACCAATCATCGGGTCCTACACAAGCACATCGATGAGATTTGAGCGACAATATTCTTTTTGAGTCAGAATGTTATGCAGCACAGCCACACGAGCGTGTGATTGATATTAGCACATACTGCACTCAATACCATAAACAAGGTGTCGACACTTGATAAGAAAGAGAGTATACGGCTCACTATTGTACAACTTATATAATTCAATATATATATATATATATATATATATGTATATATAGTATTTAGTTTCAACTAAGTTTAATAAGGTCTCCTACCTAATAAGTTTATATGTGGTTTCAACTGAAAGACTTTGTTTAGTAGTGAAGCTTCTTATCGAAGTTGAGAAGAGTTATGGCGATCACATTGCATTCAGAACGGTCGGTATAGATTGGGAAACTTTATGCCAGGACTCTATTCGTTTGCGGATATGAGTTGGGATTAGCACAAAGAAGCTCTAGTGAGGGAATGCAAATGTAAAACGGCAACCTGGGTTAAAACGGCGCTAAAAAGAATACAGGATGAGAAGGGTGGTTGCTGGTGAGAATATAAAATAAGTACAGGATGAGAGCTAGTGGACACTAACCTCGTCCTTAAAAATACATAACAACGTAGAAAGTTGTGTATATTCAAAGACTGAAGTAGAATAGTACCACAACATTAAAAAAAAATAGTGTTGTTGCGACATAATAGTATTTATGATGTGACAGCGCAAACTTTTATGCTGTTGCTTTAGTGTATTCTCAGTCCGACAATACTGCTGAAAGGAGAATCATTTTATATTAGTTTCTATTTCGATCACTACTGGAAGTACACGTCGTTTACAATGAAGGCATTCCTTTCAAACATGCATTGAAACGGCCGTCGGGATCTTTGGGCGTAGTTACTGAGCGGTAGGGCGACAGTCAGGACTGCTCGATGCTCATGATAGCGCTTCTGCTTTCATTCGCTATACGTATACTGAGCAAACTTTGGCCCAGCCTTCTGCGAAAGGCATTACATCGGATGTATTGGCCTGCGACTGTGTGTGCCAGACCTGCACGCACAAATTGTCTGCGCACTAGTGTGTTGTTCTCCGAGTCGTCGAAGGCGTTAAGAACCATGGCCGGGCTTGGTGGAACACTACGAAAGTTCACATCCCGAGTAGGTGTACGTGGAGGAAGTCGACGGACAGCTGGTCGACGGGAAAGAAGATGACCTTAGACTTGTGGAAACGTTCCTCGCTCTTGTTGTTGTTGAGAGTCACAACCGGCACGCGGTTAGCTGGTTCGATGATGAAGGTGTCTGAACCGAGAGTCTTGTTGGTGGCCCGGCGAGCGACTATGGGCCAGAACGTGACGAGTTTTGCGCGCCAACATGCATCCACATTATCTGCTTGCGTGGTAAGGTAATAGCCAAAGGTTGTTCATACTTAAAAAGTAGATTTGAAGAATTTTCTGCACTGTTGGTAAGCAGATCAGAAAGGTTAGTCACATAGGAAGTAGGTGGCAAATAGGGAATTTCTGATCCATCAAGGTTTGTAGTCACCTGAGGAGACTTTTTCCATTTACCTCGTGTGTTCTTATGTAAACGCATATTCTATTTCTAATAAAAGTTACGAAGGAAGCTGAGAGATCCACGAACGTATCGGAGGCTAGCCAAGATTGTAGTGAGTGTAACTGTCGTCGGATGTTTGTCAGTTATATACTTGACTTGTGACTCCATATCTGGGACATCAGAATCAAACGAGCGAGCGAATGAGAGTTCGGAGGTAGAGATACGGTGAGTGCCTAGAGTAGTTGCGCTAGTATCATCTATGTTACTCACTTCGTAAGTATCACTCTTCTCATCATGGTATGAAATAACCAAAGGTCCGAATGTCCTAGAAGAGAGTTCGGTAACGTTGGCATTGCGATTTAAATTGTTAACATAATCGCCAACTTTGGACTGAACAATGTTCTTAGGGTTATTCCATCGGTTATACATTATAAGTAGGACACGATTCTTGTGCTTGAGTAAACAGGGGTAAACAACGTTCTGCATATGCTCGATCTTTTGTAGCCACGGGGTAACGTGTTTCTCGGGCGCAGTTTTATCAAACGTTGCTTGTAATTCACTATAGCGGCCAAATAAATATCGAATGGGGGTCTTCCAGTTTGAGTCTGCATCCATTTCGAATGATAAAGCCACATATCCGCAACGTCATCTAGTGCGGTATGTAAGACTTTCATAAGCTTCTATGACGTGTCTCATTTGCACCCTGCGTTTGAAGTTCATAAGGATCACCACGCTTATGGGTCATGCCTAATACATGGATAAGTGCCTCCATTACGTCGGTACAAAACTAACTACCGTTATCAAAACATAGTACTCGGGGGGGGGACCGAAGCCATTAAAGACGTGTTAACATAACTCTGCCACTGTTTGCGGGCGTTTGTTCAGTGTTGCATATAGCAAGTTATAGCCCGAAGACACACATAAGAAATAGATATATATATATCGCCAGTATGCTTGGATCACGGGAGTTTAAACAAGTCGACTATGACTCGGCGCATCGGTTGGTCTTCTATCACAGTTTTCAGGGGTGTCGAACTGTAGCGCTTGATCTGGTTCTTTTCACAATCAGTAGAGCGTCGGTATACTTCACGTATGAGTTCTTTCAGCGCCGGGTGATCATGACCTGCACGAATAGCCACATTGTAAGTATGCTCATATGTTCGATGATATAGAATAAATGGTTTTGTATTCCTGATATGTGTGTAATGTAAAAAGTGAACTTAGCAATAATGTCATGCCAGCGGCTCACCAACTGTGAATCAGGGTTCATGTCCTTTAAATATGTTAAAGACTTTTGATCACAGGCGAAAGTAAAGTAACTTGTATAAAAGTAGTTTTAAACTGCATTAGCGCATCAACTATAGCAAGGAGCTCTTGTTCAACGGTAGGGTATTTCCGATGACTCCTATTATGACTCTTGCTAATAATTGTATGTAGCGCGGTTTGCCAATTTATCGTATGGTATAGCACTCCACCTACTGTTCGTTCTGAAGCGCCGGTTGCTACTTGGATTGAGACGCCATCCACAGGGTATTGCATGATGGGTGCGTCCATTACTTTACTTTTGACTAGTTTGAATGAATCAACACATTCGTTAGTTCAAAGCTTTCCCGAAGGTCCTTTGTGCAGCCGTAGGTGACTGAGAGGCTTTAAGTAATGAGAAAGATGGAGGTACCTAATCCGAGAAGAAGTTAACAACCCCACACGCAGAGTTCACATCCCTTCCAGTAATCGGTGTTGAAAAACCCAACAGAAATTGTTTCGTGCCAAGATCAATTTCTATCCCTGCTAAATATACCTTGTAACCAAGTAAGTGCATAGTATCCTTAGCAAAATAACACTTGTCCTCGTTAATCTTAAGTCTGGCATTATAAGTTGCATTAAGACTTCCTTATCGAGTTTAGCATATTCATGTGCTGTCTTTGTGAAGTTAACTATATCATCTAAATAGACTGATACTTTATCCGACAGGTCCGCAAATAGTTCCACCATAACTTGTTGGAAGAAAGAAGGTAACATGTGTAAGCCTTCAGGTGTACTTTTGAATTGGTACTTCTTACCTTGCCAAGTAAAGGAACAGTATTTCCTATGAGGCTCATATATCTTGGGATCGCAACTTCTATTTTGCATTGTATTTCGCTTATACTGAGTAGGGGGAAATTATGTTGCGGAATTACCTTGTTGATTGGCGACAGGTCTATTATCACTCTTGTATAACTAAATGTCCCATCAGAGTTAACTGGGGTTGCATCATGATTGATTTCAATTTAGACCCTGTCCTAACCAACCTTTAATTTGGGTCTTGACAACGTCTTTGTGTCTCAAACTCACATAGTTATATGAAGGACACTTTAGCTTAGAGAAGTCGGCGTTTGTTAAGTCAAGTTTAACGTACTCAGTTAGATAACTTAAACATACACCAGTCAGTTATTGCAATTTTCCTGTTTTGTATAATTAAGTCCATAATTATATCGGTAAAGTGTGTGATCATATCCTTTGCTTTAGCTTCCGATGGTTCGGGTATCTTTGACATATTATCATCTGACTGATCTTTATTTGAGTCTAGCCTATTAGGCAACCCGGTGCGTGTTATACTTAAACACATTATGGGTGCATAGTCAATGATAGCCAGTGGTAACTTTTCCATTTCCCAAGATCAGATATGTTGTTTCGGTATGGATAGCTATATATGTAACGTAGGGTTTATAATTACTAATAAATGAACAACGTCCCCCTCCCTGAGGAGGGAGAACGTTGAGATACAGTTATCTCGCGTATACTTACTACAGGCTACTCGGCGTGAGATAGCAGATACTTCAGCTCAACGTTTTCTCCATTTACATAAACAGTTTGAAAGATACGTTCATATCCTTTGAGATGGATTTTTTTTCTCATGATCTTGTTATAGTGCACACATATGGAACTGTCAGTGCTTAACTTGGGACGTCAGGTATGTTCTTGCAATCATCTTTGTGTCAACCGTCAGTACCCTTGCAAGTATTACACTCTTTCATATAGTGTCCAAAGGTTGGCTTGCCTGGTGCACGCGTAACAGGGTCGTGTCTACCATTCGACTTGCCATTACGTTTAGTGAGGTTGTAACCACATTTCTTGCAAGGCGCTGAGGAGCCAAGAAACAGGAGCAAGGAGCCAAGCGGTGATAATTTTATATTGTTTTAATTCATATATGTACATACCCCTGGATAAAGCGGCGCCGGGCAGACTAAGGTATCACCGTATATCGTGAGACCGTTGGATTGACAGTAGTTACTGGCCAACGCAGATCTTCTTCACTTGGTCGAGGGACACTCCCTGACGGTATAAGTAGACGAGAAAGGGAATAAGCTGGTCGGGTGTAGGCTCCATGTGTAGAAATACGGCCTCCGGTCAGACTAATATATCAAGATCAAATGAGATAACATATTGGTTTTTATTTGTATTTAAGATTATTTAATACAAGTTCTTTTTCCAATAATTTCAAAGTGTTCTAAATTCACTTTGATGGCTCCGATAGCCTGAGTATTTGGCATGACTCATTTACTTGGACCTATTTGAGACGATAGTAGATGTAGGATATTATAAACTAAATTTTATAATCTCTGAACTACTAGTTACAGGTTTTGGTTTTTCCGCCAATCTCCAAAATCCAATAAGTCTTTTTTTCTTTTTAAATTTTCTCTTCAGATGGAACTTTATTTATGATAGCTAATGTATTTTATAAAACCTGACTTACGCTTTTATGTCTATCTACAAATTAGACATGTGGTCATAAACACTTTGTAGGCTCCATGTGTAGAAATACGGCCTCCGGTCAGACTAATATATCAAGATCAAATGAGATAACATATTGGTTTTTATTTGTATTTAAGATTATTTAATACAAGTTCTTTTTCCAATAATTTCAAAGTGTTCTAAATTCACTTTGATGGCTCCGATAGCCTGAGTATTTGGCATGACTCATTTACTTGGACCTATTTGAGACGATAGTAGATGTAGGATATTATAAACTAAATTTTATAATCTCTGAACTACTAGTTACAGGTTTTGGTTTTCCCGCCAATCTCCAAAATCCAATAAGTCTTTTTCTTTTTAAATTTTCTCTTCAGATGGAACTTTATTTATGATAGCTAATGTATTTTATAAAACCTGACTTACGCTTTTATGTCTATCTACAAATTAGACATGTGGTCATAAACACTTAGTACTTATGGTGAAAATTATTCAATAAAGAACAGCTAGAGGTACGTCCTGTGTGATCGAGGATATTAAGGCTCTTACCAAGAGGCACATCCTTACGCAAGCTACCCCTGCTAAATCCTAACTGACAAAGATTGTATCGTAGTTTGCCCCTCCAGTAGTAGTGCGAGGTTTCTTAGTACTACGCGCAGTATTAGTCTCTACTGCGTTTCGCTTAGTGGGCTGGGTGTAGCTCGTGGTACTAAGTACTCTAGTAGAAGAATTGGTATGCTTGTGAAATATCTTCTCAAAGACAGACCAAGGCATAGATCGCAAATCACCATAGGCGATGATGTCATCATTGACTTTCTTAAAGAGGTTAGCTCCCAGAGTCTCCATCATCTGACAAATTAATAAATATTCGCCAGTATAGTGTAGAAATACGGCCTCCGGTCAGTCTAAAATATCAAGATCAATTGAGATAATACATTGGTTTTATTTGTATTTTAAATAATTTAGTACAAGCTCTTTTTTTCCAATATTTCCAAAGTGTTCTAAATTCACTTTGATGGCTCCAATAGCCTGAGTATTTGGTATGACTCATCTACTTGGACCTATTTGAGACATTAGTAGATGTAGGATATTATAAACTAAATTTTATAATCTCCGAACTACTACTTATAGATTTTGGTCCTCCCGCCAATCTCCAAAATCCAATAAGTTTTTTTTTTTTTTTAACTTTTCTTCAGATGGAACTTTATTTATATCAGCTAATGTATTAACGTGACTTACGTTATTATGTCTATTTACAAATTAGGCAAGTGGTCATGAACACTTAGTACTTCTAGTGAAAATTATTCAATAAAGAACAGCTAGAGGTACGCCCTGTGTGATCGAGGATATTTAGGCTCTTAACAAGAGGCAGTCCCGATCATTCTTACACAAGCTACCACTGCTAAATCCTAACTGACTAAATTGTATTTTAGTTTAATATAGTTTGAAACCTAGTAATTTCCATCGAAGTTTACATATTTTTCAGTTATTTAGTAGTTACAGTAGTGTACTGCTTCTAGACTGTCTGACATCGATTTACTATCCAGCAAATACTATGGCTAAGGGTACTTCTAAAGGCAAGGGAGCCGCTAGCTCTAAGCCTGCTAAGCCTGCCGAGGTTCCTGAGGTCCCTGTGGGAAACACCTAGCCTGTCTGGAGTTGAGCCTGCCGAGGATACTGTTGGGGAAGCAAATTCTGAGGTTGGTACAGAGGATTATTCTGAGGATGACTCGTCGGATCCTAAAGCCTTGGAAGAAGAGGTATCTACTACCGCGGAAAGGCTCGCCAGCGTCCGTGTATCACCTAGGAGTGAAGCTCAGGACCCCAGCTTGCCCCCCCCTGACCACGTGCCGTCAAATATTGGGAATAAACGTCGAAAGGCTGGAAAATTCGTGGATACGAATGTCGGGGGCATTATAACTCCACATCTAAAGGACACTCCAGCACAAATCCGGAGTAAAAAAAGGAAGTATTGGACCTGTCCGAAAATTTCGGTTTCGCCATCGATGGAGAAGCCATTCCATTCAGCTCAAATCTTGGGGCCGAAGCTGAGGACGCCATAACTCGACAACGAGTGGTTGGATCCTCTCAATCTCGACGCCAATTGAACCGCACTGAAGCGCTCTTGAAGGAGCTAGCGGCAGCAGCAGTTGTGGACCCCTCTATCGTGTCCCACTTGGCTGATATTCTTCCTATACCGAAGAAGAAAAAAAAATTCGGGCCGGGTTTCGAACCCGAGACCTACTGGTTTACCAGCCAGTATGTTTACCACTAAGCCAGTTACCACTGGCGAGAGAGATAATATTTCAAAATTCAATCTCTATAGCTCTGATGCTACCATCGATCATCCTCTTGACAAACCTAACCCTGTCAGAGGATATGATCGTATGGAACTCGATGAGGCTTACCATCCTCGTAATATCGACCCTCATTTGCCAACTAACCCTGGTAATCACGATTTTGGCAATCGCTACACCAGTACCTCGTTAGAGAGTTCCCGCTCTAATCCTGAGGATGAGGAAGTGAGAACCAGACATACTCGTCTCAGGCTATTACGCTCTGGTATGCAAGTCCTTGAGGACCGTCTATTGAATGACTCTGACCTTGACGATAGGAAAGCGGATAACATTCGCTATCTAATCGATAACAAGAGAAAGGAAATAGACACCATCTTGGCACTAGCAGCCCGTAGCACTGAGCATGAGCCTCGTGAACACTTAGAACCAAGCTTTATAAAGCAGCTAGGTAACGCGTAGGCTGAGGTCGATTTCTCTACTAATGAGAGTACAGTGGAGACACTGAAGGCCTTCGACCAACTTAAGGAGTCTGCCAGCCTTAGGGATAAGCAGATGATGAATGCCTTTATTCATTTCTGTGAGCCAGGTGAATGGCGAACTATCTTGAAGGCTCATGAGCCCAACTGGAAAGCCCTACCCTGGCACCAGTTGCGTGATAATATACTTAACACCTTTTTTTGAAGATGCACGTGACCGTGAACTTCTAGAGTCTCGCAAGTTCTTTGCGAACGATACCACTATTCGAGGTGCTCTAGCTCATATGACACATATGAATAATCGGATGGGTGGTCGTACCTATACTGGCGAATATTTATTAATTTGTCAGATGATGGAGACTCTGGGAGCTAACCTCTTTAAGAAAGTCAATGATGACATCATCGCCTATGGTGATTTGCGATCTATGCCTTGGTCTGTCTTTGAGAAGATAGTACACAAGCATACCAATTCCTCTACTAGAGTACTTAGTACCACGAGCTACACCCAGCCCACTAAGCGAAACGCAGTAGAGACTAGTACTGCGCGTAGTACTAAGAAACCTCGCACTACTACTGGAGGGGTACTGGCTCTACTTCTACCGAACCGAAAGGTGATAAGAAGGTGAGAGCGCCTTGCAAGAAGTGTGGTTACAACCTCACAAAACGTAATGGCAAGTGGAATGGTAGACACGACCCTGTTAAGTGTGCACCAGGCAAGCCAGATTTTGGACACTATATGAAAGAGTGTGCTACTTGCAAGGGTACTAACGGTTGGCACAAAGAGGATTGCAAGGACTTACCAGACGTCCAAGTTAAGCACTGACAGTACCATATGTGCGCACTAGAGCAAGATTATGAGAAAATGTTCAATAAAATCTATACCAAAGGAGATGAACGTATCTTTCAAACAGTTTTCGTAAATGGAGAAAAGTTATGGCACTATTTGATCCAGGGGCTGAAGTCTCTGCTATCTCATGCCGAGTAGCCTACGCTACAGATATGGCTGTCCATAACGAAACAACTGATTTAATCTTGGGAAATGGCAAAGTTACTACTTGCGAACAAGCCATTGACTATGCACACATAATGCTGTCAGATAGAAGAGAAGTGAAGACTCACCTAATCGTTACTGACATGTCTCAGAAATACGATTTAATTATAGGTATGACTGATCTTCTCAGTTTAGGTATAACACTCACTGGTCTGCCTAATGGGCTAGACCCGAATAAAGATCAGTCAGATGATAATATGTTAAAGATACCTAAACCTCCGGAAGGTGAAGCAAAGGATATGATTCCGCACTTCACCGATATAATTATGGACTTAATTATACAAAACAGGAAAATTGCAATAACTGACTGGTGTATGTTTAAGTTATCTAACTGAGTACGTTAAACTTGACTTATCAAACGTCGACTTCTCTAAGTTAAAGTGTCCTTCACATAACTACGTGAGTTGGAGACACAAAGACGTTGTCAAAACCCAAATCGAAGATTGGTTAAAACAGGGTCTAATTGAAATCAATTATGATGCAACCCCAGTTAACTTAGCTCTCTTAGCGGTCGATCAATATAAATCTGATGGAACGTTTAGTAAAACAAGAGTAGTACTAGACCTGTCGCCAATCAACAAACTAATTCCGCAACATAGTTTTCCCTTACCTAAGATAAGCGAGATACTACGCAAAATGGAGGGTGCGACTATCTTTTCCAAGATAGACTTAAAAGCTGCATTCCATCAACTACAGATATATGAGCCTCATAGGAAATACTTTTCCTTTACTTGGCAAGGTAAGAAGTACCAGTTTAAAGGTGCACCTGAAGGCTTACACATGTTACCTTCTTTCTTCCAACAAGTTATGATGGAACTATTTGCGGACCTGTCGTATAACGTATCAGTCTATTTAGATGATATAGTTATCTTTACAAAGACAGCACATGAACATGCTAAACTCGTTAAAGAAGTCTTAAAGCGACTTAATCATGCTAAACTTAAGATTAACGAAGACAAGTGTTCTTTTGCTAAAGATACTATACACTTACTTGGCTACAAAGTATCTGCAGCAGGGGTAGAAATCGATCCTGGCAAGAAACAGTTTCTGTTGGATTTATCAACACCAATTACTGGAAGAGATGTGAACTCTGTGTGTGGGTTTGTTAACTTCTTCTCGGATTCGGTACCGCATCTTTCTCATTACTTAAAGCCTTTCAGTCACCTACGGCTGCACAAAGGACCTTTGGGAAAGCTTTGGACTAAAGAATGTGATGATGCATTTAAACTAGTCAAAAGTAAAGTAATGGACGCACCCATCATGCAGTACCCTGTGGATGGTGTCCCATTCCAAGTAGCAACCGACGCTTCAGATCGAGCGGTAGGTGGAGTGCTTTACCAAACGATAAATGGTAAACCGCGCTACATACAATTCTTTAGCAAGAGTAAGTTATAATAAGAGTCAACGGAATTACCCTACCGTTAAACAAGAGCTCCTTGCTATAGTTACTGCGCTAAGACAGTTTAAAGACTACCTTTATGGAAGTTACTTTACTGTCGCCTGTGATCAAAAGTCTTTAACATACTTAAAAGATATGAACCCTGATTCACAGTTGGTGAGCCGCTGGCATGACATTATTGCCAAGTTCGCTTTTAATATAACACACATTCCAGGAATACATAACCATCTTCCTGACATGCTCTCTCGACTTGTGCCCGACTACCAGAAAACAGTCAAAGAGTTATTAGCAACCGATTGGATGCTAAATAAGAAATGGTTTAACCTCGCTCAATCACGATGGGGTCCATTTACTGTTGATATGTTCGCCGCAGAACATAACAAACAGGTTTCTGAATATAGGTCGTTGACTCATCCTAAAGGTGATGCATTTCAGCTTGACTTATCAAAGCATAATGCGTGGGCTAACCCACCTTGTCAACTTATCGCACAGTTGTTAAATTATGTTAATATTACTAAATCTACCATTACGCTGTGTTGTCCCTTACGTAACTCCGACCCATGGATACGTGATTTAATTAATATGATTCAAGACGAACCTATTTATGTCGACCGTGAAACCGACACGTTCTTGTATCAGGGATCCTATTCTATTAAGAAGACGCCTTGAAACACACCATTGTTTGTCGCATCGGTCCTGCAGGTACCACTAAGTGGAAACCCTCAACCGAATTCTTAGCTAAACTAGAGGAGTCTAAAGAGTTTGAACAAAAGCTCAAGACTCGTACAACACATGCACCCAACAAGATTGCAGTCGAGGTAATGCCGATTGAAACGGCATTAGATCGTAAAACATGGAACTAGCTAAGGCCATGGATCAAAAACTCAAAACTCTAAGAGAACCTGAAGCTCGCACTCAACTACTTAAAGCGCTGCTTAAAGAACAGCCAGGAGTTGCGAAACAACTGAAGAAGATACTTCAACAATCCAATGTTGTCAATTATGTATCTCAGGACTCTACCCCTCCTGATACTGAGGTTGCCCTTTCCAACAGGACTATGGTTCATCCAGCCAGCGTTACGCAGAATCTGACTGACTTAGAGGAGCTCGAAAGTAGAGTTAAAATTATACATAATTTAACGCATCGAGCATATGAGCATACTTATAAAATGGCTATTCGTGCAGGGCTTGATCACCCGGCGCTGAAAGAAACCATACGTGAAGTATACCGACGCTGTACTGATTGTGAAAAGAACCAGATCAAGCGATACGGTTGGGCACCCCTAAAAAAGTGTGACAGAAGACCAACCGATGCGCCGAGTCATAGTCGATTTGGTTAAACTCCCGCGATCCAAGCATACTGGCGATGTATATATCTGTCATTTCTTATGTGTGGCTTCGGGCTATAACTTGCTTTATGCAATACCGAACAAACGTCCACAAACAGTGGCAGAATTATGCTATCACGTCTTTAATGACTTCGGTTTCCCCCCCCAAGTACTATGTTCTGATAACGGTAGTGAGTTTTGTACCGACGTAATGGAGGAACTTATACTCGTATCAGGCATGACCCATAGGCGTGGTGTTCCTTACAAACCTCAAACGCAGGGTGCAAATGAGACACGTCATAGAGAACTTAAGAAACTCTTGCGTACCGCACTAGACGACGTTGAGGATATGTGGCCTTATCATTTGAAATGGGTTCAGACTCAAATGAATAACTGCATGAATCCTCAAACTGGAACACTCCCGTTTCACTATTTCTTTGGCCGCTATAGTGAATTACAAGCAACGTTTGATAAAACTGCGCCCGAGAAACACGCTACCCCGTGGCTACAAAGGATCGAGCATATGCAGAACGTTGTTTACCCCTGTTTACTCGAGCACAAGAATCGCGTCCTACTTAAAGCGTATGACCGATGGAATAACACTAAGAACATTGTTCAGTTCAAAGTCGGCGATTACGTTAACATTATAAATCGAAATGCCAACGTTACCGAACTCTCTTCTAAGACGATAGGACCTTTGCTATTTCCTACCATGATGAGAAGAGTGATACTTACGAAGTGAATAACATTGATGGTACTAGCGCAACCAATCTAGGCACTCACCGTATCCCTACCTCCGAACTCTCATTCGCTCGCTCATTTGATTCTGATGTACCAGTCATGGAGTCACAAGTCAAAGATATAATTGACAAAACATCCGAAGACGGTTACACTTACTACAAGACCCGTTTCATGGATGGGACAGTAGCTTGGCTAACCTCCGATGCATTTCGTGAATCTCGCGACTTTCTTCGTATCTTTAATAAGAAATGGAATAAGCGTTTACATAAGAACACACGAGATAAACGAAAAGGGTTTCCTCAGGTGACTACAAACCCTGACGGATCTGAAATTCCCTATTTGCCACCTACTTCCTACGTGACTAAACTTTCTGATCTGCTTACCAACAGTGCCGAAAATTGTTCAAACTTACTTACTAATGAAGAACAGCCTTTGGCTATTACCTTACCAAATAATAAACGTAAGGCGCCTACATCGGAAATGGTTACTGGACCAAATACTAAACGACATAGAGTACAACATGAGTCTTGAACTCGTACATATAGGCACATACTTACTCGATAAGTCATGACCGAAACCGTTTTTTACTTTGGTTTTCGCTTTACCAACTAGATCGTATCTTAACGTACGTTCGTAGTTCTAAAAGCTACTGGGGCTATATGTAGAAATACGGCCTCCGGTCAGTCTAAAATATCAAGATCAATTGAGATAATACATTGGTTTTTTTATTTGTATTTCAAATAATTTAGTACAAGCTCTTTTTTTCCAATATTTCCAAAAGTGTTCTAAAATTCACTTTGATGGCTCCAATAACCTGAGTATTTGGTATGACTCATCTACTTGGACCTATTTGAGACATTAGTAGATGTAGGATATTATAAACTAAATTTTATAATCTCGAACTACTACTTATAGATTTTTGGTCCTCCACAATCTCCAAAATCCAATAAGTCTTTTTTCTTTTAACTTTT
>LUCW03000259.1:2500-48100 GCA_001586965.3 Sphaeroforma sirkka
TATGTTGTCTACTAAGAACTAAGAAAATACAAAGCCTGTGAATGTATGACAAGGTATAGTAAATAAACAAGAGAATATATGAGACGTATAGTAAATAAATAGTAAGAATGCATATATAGGCGAGTCATAAAGAAACCTTTATATATCAACAAACAGTATGTATGTAGATAATTATATTCACATATATATTAATAACGTAGACATTAGAAATGTATCAATTGTCACAAATTTGTCTGTTGAGGTGTTGGACTTTAGAAAACATAACAGAGTCAAAGAGGCCAACTAGATGCGACTATGAGCTTCTGTAAACCGGAACGATATCTTCTTCCATTTCGTGGACCGTGGTCGCCGTCAGTGGCGGCGCAAAAAGAATACTGTCCAGCCAACTCCAGTGTCCAAGACTCTAAATTCCAACTGATGAAATTGTTCAATTTTGGAGGCTATGGTGAAATCCTGAATTCCGCGCCAAGTGTCCACGTGCTTTCAACACCCTGTCCCTCCGCAGGTTCCGCCTGTCCATAATGTCTATGTTTTTTTTCTTCTAAACAGTTGGGCCAAATACTCAGGAAAAGTGAAAAGGTCATCTATTGACTAAATATGTATTGAGACTACACTCTATATTCACTGTCCAATGATGAAATTTTTAAATTCGGGATGTCCAAAAGGCAAAATAGCAAGATCCAATCTTCTGTTTGTATTATATATTTTGTTTTTGTTTTACGGTTATATTAGGTTTGTAGAAAAAAACAATCTAGAAAAAACAAAATTCCCAGTCCCCACTCTCTCTCTGACTCCTGAGTGTCAGTGGCCCAAGCCCCAAGCCCAGAGTCCCAGCGAGGCCCAGACCCCAGAACAGGTGTCAAAGCTTGTTTTTTTTTTTTATTTGTTTTAAAAAAAATAAAACAACCGCCTGTAAAAAAAACTCTGTTATGTAACTTGTTTGTATTTCTTTAAAATTACTCATATGTTTTATTATTATTAGTAAAATTAGTTTGTATTTACCCCATGGGCCCATGCAAATGCTCTATGTAGTATGTACTATCATACTAAATATGTCATGTATGTAGCCTGTGTGTGTGCTGTTTTAAATTGGTATTCTCGAGTCTGTGCCGTACTGTCCATGCGACTATGCGTCGTGCGACTCTGGAGTCTGGACTCTGGGGCACTAATGACACTGGGGGGGATTAGGGGACTCGGGAGTCGAAATTCGGGATTACCGGATTAAGGTCAGTGGGTCAGTGGGACTTCCCACTTCTTTGTGTCTATTTATTGTTCATTGTATTTTTTTAGATTTAAAAGAACGCCTCAACCAGGGAGGCAGGGACAATTGATGAGTGAGCCGACCATTGCTCGCGTGTGTTTATTGACTTGAGCACTTGACACTTGACAGTCGTTTGTTTTTTTTTTTAGTTTAAAAAAAAAAATCATAGCTTTCAGCCTCATTCAGGCTACTGGATCGTGACTCGTGAGTCATGGGAGACTAGGACAGACTGGGTTACTGGGGTGGTGATTGGTGTCCGGGCATCTGGGCCTGGTTCGGTGAGTTGTATCATGTATGGACTTGGGACTTGGGACTTGGGACTTGGGACTTGGGACTTGGGACTTGGGACTTGGGACTTGGGACTTGGGACTTGAGACTTGGGACTTGGGACTTGGGAGTACTCAATAACGTCAATATGTCCAAACATTGAAACAGACAATAGTCGACAAGAAGTCAACAACTCAATCACGCAGCGGCCAACAGTAACAATCAACACTCAACACTGTGAACAGTGACAACACCGAGTAATGAGGCCCGGGGGGGGCAGCCGGACAGGGCAGTTGGGACTTGGGAGATGGGACCAGGGCACTGAGCGACGGGGAAATTGGGACTGGGCCACTGGGGAGTGAGGAATTAGGGTCTGAATTTGGGGACTGATATGAAGGGGAGTGGGCAAATACTATTAGGGTCTGGGTTTGAGGAGTGGGGAGTGGGAACTGGGGACGGAGAGTGGGGAATTTAGGGTCTGGATTTGAGGACTGCTGATGTGAGCTCGAGGCTTCTTGGCTGGCTTAGTAGTTATTAGAGTGGCTTATTTTTCTAACATTCACCAATTCACCACCCACCAGTCACCAGTTACCGGTCACCAGTCATCGCTTTCACACACAAGAATCTGCATTAACTGCGGGGGGAGCGTCGACAGCCGAGCGTGAGCAGTTCTGGCACTGCTGAATGGCTGAAATTGTATATAAAAAAAATGTAAACCATTTAGCGCTCAGTGGTCAGCATTCAGCACTCAGCAGTGTATACATATTTTTTATACGATAAAAGTGGACTGACCAGCCAGTGACAACCCTACATAGTACTTGTTTTTAAAAAATAAATAAAGATAAAGTGATATGTACATAGTGTTATAGACTTATAGCCTTATACATATGTAGGAGTTTGGATTTTGCCAGTTTGGAGTTTGGAGTTTGGAATTTTGACTTTTGACTACTAGTCTAGAGAGTAGAGGGTACTCTAGAGAGCACCCATCTGCACCTCTGTATGTAAATACTGTAACTTGAAAGTGTTCAGTGTTCACTGTAGTGTTCAGGGTATAGACTATAGACTCTGTATCACTAATTCACTACTGAGTACTGACTTCTCAGTACTCACTTCTGTCTTCTCTTGTGAGTACATTCATGAGCTGCTAATTGGCTGCTGCTTGAAATGACCCCGAGAGTAATACATATTGATTGATTGTTTTTAAAAAATGAGGATTCAAACGGCCCATACGATAATTCGGCCCATACGGCATTGTCTTAGACACACTCATCTCTCATTCTGAATTTACTTTCCAAAGTCCAGAGTCCAGACTCTGTCAAAAAGTCTTCAGCCCTATGTGAATGTCCGACATACAATCATCCATATGACCCCAGGCCCAGGGGGCAGGGGCCCAGCCGGCCCAGCCAGCCCAGCCGGCCAGACTGTTCCCCGGGACCCCATCATGATGGGTTGTTGTCTCATGCCGCGTGCGTCTAACCTCATAACGTTGGCGTCATGTATTTATATTTTCGTTGACTTTTCAAAAAAGTTTAAGGGCATTGTATGTTTTTAAATAATATTGAAATACCTTCCTGTTTTTTTAGTGTTTGTTTTTACTTTATTTTGGAAAGTCGAAAAACTATACAAAATCAAAACCTAGTTTCGAATTGTCAAGTTTGGTGTCCAATGAAAAATGTTTACATCGATACTATTTTTATTACAGCACCATAAATACTGATACAGGGCACACCGGCAGTCCGGCACAGGCAATCAGGCATACCACATAGTCTTCATATAAACGGAAAAGTGCATATTATTATTTTAACGTTTTATACACGTATTAATATTTTAGGAAATACAAATATGTACAAATCTAAAATTAGGATTATTATTATTTTATTAAAAATATGCATATTTTAGAAATATGGCATATTTATGGCATATTTTTACAGATATGGTATATTTCAATTTTTCATACCAAATATTAGCATTTTTGTCATATTTCTGAAATCAACACGCGTATTACGTATTTTATATTGAACGTTTTCAGTGCATATTTTATTATTTTTTAAAATATTAATTTGCCATTTTTTCGCCATATTTTTATGTAGACACACTATACTATTTACATACCGTACATTCTCGTTTAAAAAAATAGTCACGAAGACTCGCATATGCCATATAGATTTTTAGAAAACATAACCGTTTTGCAAAGAAAAGTAAGCAAACAAAAACTAAAAAATTTGGTATATCCCCCTCTCTCTACTATTTTACTCTTTTTGAGAGAGAGAGAGAGAGTAGTAGAGAAAAGAATCTGAAATGAAAATCTCAATATGGATGGACATTTATGTGACAACGGCCCAAAATGGCAAAGACGGCCATGAGCCCATGACGCCCATTCCAATGCTGTCACACGTCTCCTGTGTACAGCTTATAAAAAAAATATGCACAAAAAAGTTCAGACTTGAACTTCACAAACGTGGTGACACTGGTGAGTGATAACCCCTGAAAAAAACGGAGAGAATAAACGCAAATCCCATTTGCTCTAAATTTTTCATAAAATACTCGCACACACATATGTGATACAACACTTTTCGAACTAACAAAGAATAAGACCTGCATAAGTGATTATCTATTTACAATGATGTTTCTACGTTCCACGGCTCTCCTGCTGGTATCAGCTTTGCTCATCACGGCGCAGCCCACTGAGACGCAACCCACATATGACATCGCTAGTGCACTAGCATTTGCTGAGGAAATGGGCTGGGATCTAGGGGACGTATCTTCTGAGGATCTATTGGAAGAGACAGTGCCATACACATTACCTGACGGTTCATCCGCTAACGGTATACTCGTCACACCTGTCAATGGAGCGACCACTGGAAAATTAGTCGTGATTCTTGCTGACTGGGATGGCGTGGGTAGTTTTGAGGTAGCCAATGCCGTTCGTTTGGCCGCATTGGGTAATGCGGCATTTGTTGCTGACACATACGGTTCCGAGCAAGCACAAGGTGAGGATGCGGAGCTTAGTAATGAGATCAAGGGCTCGCTCTCTGGAAGTTTGAAATCTGATGCAGAAAAATACAGAGAAATCATATCATCGGCAATCGCCACGGCACAATCAACGGATGGTGCGCCTTACGAGGATGTTGCGATATTCGGATATTGTCTTGGTGGTGGTGGGGTCATGGAGTATGCTAGAAACGACCCTGCGAAGATCGAGGCTGAGGGCGTTACGCTAATGGTAGCTTTCCATCCAGGGGCTACCACTTCCACGGATGATTCTAGCATTGCTACATCGTCGGATAATGGTTTCATGACAACTTTGCTGTTGAACCAAGGTACCGCTGATGCAGGTGCGGTCTCTGCAGGCCAGATGGAATCGGTGAAGGGTGAATTAGATGGAGCGGAATCGTGGTTACTGTCTGCTGCCACGTACTATACTGGTGCTATGCACGGGTTTACTCAACCAGGTGCCAGTTATAACCAGTTTGCTGCTGAAATGAGTTGGGCAAACGCAATATATGCACTAGGCTCTGGAGTAGAAGAAGGTACTGAGATTGTTGCGTCAGCGACTGAAAGTGTACCAACAGATGCCGTAATCACACCATCTGCAGTCGACGAGACAGGCGCATCAGATGCGGTAGTGTCAGATGTATCTGTGTAAAACCTGGAGGCAAATATTATTTTTGTCTTTTTGGCTGGGATCGGAGGTTGAGGAGATTCAATGTTAAAAAAGTGCATACATGGAGGCGAAAAATACCTCCTTTGAATCTCCCGAGTACCTCGCTTGGTATGCTTATCATATTGTGTATTCTGTCAAAAATTAGAAATGGTTTTATGTTGAGTATCAAACAGTTCGGATGTCCCCCTCGGCAGATGGAAAGTCGGATGTGTAATATGGAATAGCGTGTAGAATTTGAGTTTGTACACTCTCTCGAGCCTTGTCTATCTCCAGCAGCCTATGGCTGTCCTTTTCCCTCGGGAAGAAATAAATTATATACAAATTACGTCCCCACAGAAGGGAAGATATTGTTCATACCAAAATCCCTTTCCCGTTTTCTGACGCTCATATTTGGTCTGTTTCACTACTAAATATATACTGTCCTTATTTATATACATACTATACAATATTTACAGTCTCTGTTGTGTTTTTTTAACTTCGACACCTCAACAGGATTGATGATAACTGCTTCATTTATACCAGTCGACGCCACTCGACGGCCGCCCGCCGTTTTGATGTTCGACGTTAACGAATGGCGAATTGGCGACTCTGCTAAATGGTGAATGGTGCGAGCCCCGTATGTACAACAGACGAATATTTCACGTAAACAAATGTGCAAATCTAACATGTATTTTTATATTATGCGATTTAAAAACCCCCCTAAAAAAGCAACCTCTTTTTTGGAGTAAATATTTCTTATACATTCCCGGATCAGATATGTATCGATCGGATATGTAATGCAAACAAAAACGAGAATGTAAACAACACATTACATTTCTTTCGATTTTTAAAATACCAGTTTGCACACTGCTGAGTCATAGAGTGTTGACTGCATTCGGCACTCTCTTTCACTCTGCAGTTCTGCACTCTGAGAATGCAGTTCTGCAGTCTGCACTCTTCAGTCTCTGCACTGCAGTTCTGGCTTCTGCATACTGCACGCTCTGGCTGCAGTCTGCAATAAAGGTCTGATGCTGAGCCCGCCCTTTTATTTTTGGCATATACGCCAACTATATTTTGCCAAAAGATGGGCGTTTTGAACAGTTGAAAAGATTATTTTACTATCATAGGACAGACATAGCATAATAGCTACTACTAATAAAAATACTACAGATCCAAAATTGGATCTGGGAAGAGGCTTCTATCTATTACTAATTATACTACCTGAAAACGGTAAAATGGGTTCAAAACTCGCGTTCGCGTGAAACGTACTACGTTTTTAAAAGCGTATATTTATGACCAGAAACACATATTGAAGTCTGGTGCAGGCTGTCACTGTGTCCACTGGCCAGTGACCTGTGCTGCCTTGGGGCGACGCCGCCGAGTCCAAGACCCCAGGACTAACCTTCAAGAGTAGTCAAATGTCACAAATGTGAAATATCATATTGATATTGGCTATTGCCTTGGGCCCTGGGGCCCTGGGCCATATGACATGTCACATACTCAACACTCAACGGGGGTTACGGCCCTAAGAAGCTCATTCCTCAATTCCAAATCTGGTAAATATGGTTCCCTGAGCTATATGGCATGTCACATACTCTATCACTCAACGGGGGTTACGGCCCTAAGGAGCTCATTCCTCAATTCCAAATCTGGTAAATATGGTTTAGTTTTTTATTTTGGTGTTTTCTTTGTTGAAATATGTAATCTTTTGCAATCTGTATTTATGTATTTCATATCTCACCTAAGCATGCTATTGGAGGTTCTAAAAATATTATCGCCAGTAACGGGTTATGATTGATGAAGCCGTGAAAGACGCACTACGCTACTACTAGATATTTCGACAATACATGATCTCTCTCTCTCTAGCTAGAGTAGAGTAGAGAGTATTTTGTATTGCAGTATTCAGTAGTGAGTACTGAGTAGACAGTACTGGTGTGAGATATTGAAAGCTGTGCCGATTATAAGACTTCGGAGACTACCACTAAAAGCCGCTGAGATAGCATAGAAGCCGATAATTTAGCTGTCTTGGGCCAGTAGCAGACTCATCCATCTATTGATAGAGGCAACAGATCCTGAATGATGATTCACATACCTCAGTTTTTTAAAGTTTCTTTCCGTTGTTGTTGACAGTTGAAGAATGTATACATTGTTACACTTTTTAATATAACCGATTCTCACATTTTGGAGATCTGCAGCAATCTATAATGGATTTAGGATTTAGATAAAACTATAAATAAATAGAGACGGTCTATTTCACCATTAGAAACCTCATAATAAACATAAATAGTAAAGCCTTTGGTCAATATCTCAACTGAGAAGTCCATCGCAGAGTCGCACACAAGCGATTCGTATATATTGGAACAGCAACTATGACGTACATACAATTAGAGAGATCCACAAGGAACCGAAGTATGGAAATTGGGAAAAATACAGACAAGGCGCTGCCAGTTATGGCAGGACGGGCCTCCACGCCGGGTACATGGGCAAATAATACTGTATTTTCATCATATTGGTTCAGTATTCCATACGCTTATGCTCAGTCAGGCTGGCTTTTGGGCACGTTATTTTTGCTGATTACGTTAGGAAGTTCCTGGATCACCAGACTTATCTATGGCTCGATAATCAATGATCGCTACGATATCTTATTAAGTAAGCGCAATAGGGAACTAAACGCAATATATACGCGAAAGATCGAGGTGCCTCTTCGTATGAGAAAGACACCAATAATGTGTCATGGCAAATCTAACACGACTACTGGGCCGACGCGCGGAGCTATTATGAGAGATGAGAAAGAAGTAGTTGGTAAGGAGACTAAGAGTGAAACCTTACCCAGTGCTACGCCGCTAGACGTGTTGACAACCAAAGTGTACGCTAAAGATGTGACACTTGCTGATCTTTACAGGGATTTGATGGGGCGTGTGGGGCCCGTGATAGGTGATATAATATGTCTGTTTAACTACATTCCAGCCACTGCGGGCGAACTCATATTAAGTGGGCAGCTATTACAGCTACTTTTTCCAAATACACTAGATATTGGCTATTGGATTTTGATCGTCAGCTTTTATGTATTCTTTGCATATATGATTCCTAATCTTGAGACCTTGGAGAAGTTCTCGTGGATATTTGGAATGTTTCTTATCAGCTCTGCAATTCTAATGATGGTTGCCGGTTTCGAGAGCAAGATCTCCGAGTACGGGAACCAAGATACCTTGTCAGTTTTTAACGGTCTTGGGGTGTTCAGTTTTGCGTTTGGTGGACACAGTACCTTTCCAACTCAGATCTCAGAGATGAGACGGCCCAAACAATGGAATACTAAGTCCATTTTAGCTGGATGTTAGTAACTGTCATATTGTTTGCCACTGGTATTGTTGGTTTTTTCAGCTACGGGAGTGCCATAAATGACGTGATTTTTTATTCAATGCAACCCGGAAATGTGCAAATCGCAGCAACTGTCCTTGGCGGGTTGTATGCTTTATATACGATTCCCTTGTGGATCAATGTGCTATTCCAAGTTTTTGAGTGCCGAATGAGGATTCCAACTCACGTTCATTTCTCTGACAAGGTGGACTTCTTGGGTATCTCCATAGCACCATTCCTGGCCCGTCTTATATTTCGAACGTCCATTCTGCTATTCCAAGTGCTCATCGCACTTGCACTACCATACGATTTCGGATTCATCCAGGCACTTGTAGGGTCCTGCAGCATCGCATTAGGAACTTTTCTCCTTCTTCCGCTAATGTACTTAAAGTTCATGAAGAAAGAGCTGGGGTTCGCAACTCAGATCATGCTTTGGGTTTTGGTTTTGTTTGGTAGTGTTCTCTTTTTTGCAGGGACAACAGTAGCAATCATCAACATTGTCGATAGCATCAACCATGTTCTCAGAATTTAGCGATACAAAAAACGGTATTCAATACTATGCCCGCCAAAGTTTTGATCGGTGGTCTCCATTTCTCTTCATTTAAGATCATGACAGAATCTACCACAATGTGAGATCACTGGTATTGACATGCCACCACAACAACAAAAATAGCCCAAGGAGAAGCTCACTTTTTCGGATGGTACACCACTGATATGAGAATGTCGAACTAAGCATTGCAACAAATTTGAAATCCTTGGAGAGCGTGAGTAAATTCATCTGTAGTCAATTAGATTACATTAGACATCTCTATCATCAGAGCGACCAGTTGCAGCATCGGACACGAAAAGAAATTTCATAAATAAATTTCACGATATAACAACTTGATGAACTGCGAGTCATCCGTTAGGTAGCAAGGAGTTGACCTCCACTCGATAGTGGATCCACATCACAGGATGACAATATGCGAAAACAACTCATGTGTAAAATATTAAGATTATGTCGGTGTAGTCGCAGACGCACAAAACAATCCAAATATATCAGATACACATATTTATAGATAAGAATTGATTTGAACATTCAGTGGTTGTACCATACTCGACATAGATGGCATCCTATATCCACCTTGTGAGTCCCAGAACACAGAGAGTACGGAGGAAACTAAAACATAAAGCATAGACTGTGCACGCATCGATTCACAAACGTCTGGGGGGATATATATATATATATATATATATATATATATGTATATATATATATATATATATATATATATATATATATATATATATATATATATATATATATATATATATATATATATATATATATATATATATATATATATATATATATATATATATATATATATATATATATATATTGCCATATATATATATATATACATGCATACATACACACACACACATGCACATGCGTAGCCATTGGCATATGTATATATACATATACTATATATATATATATATACATATATATATATATATATATATATGTATATATATATATATATATATATATATATATATATATATATATATATATATATATATATATATATATATATATATATATATATATATATATATATATATATATATATATATATATATATATATATATATGTATATAGATATATATATATATATATATATATATATATATATATATATATATAATATGCCTGCATCTATGCTTTATTATCGACATACACGAATAAGAATTGGATTTCGGTTGGATGATAACAAATAATAGCGTGAGGGTCTATTCGCCTTGTTGAATAAACATTACTTCAGAAATGTATGAACGTACACAGGTACAAACCGTCTTCCAATCCACATACCCGTCGTGGGATTGTAATGCGTTCTGCCGTAGAAAATACACTCTTATAAAAAAAAAGGGAAAGATACCCCATTTTTTTATTTAGGGTGGTTCCTATTCGTACAGAGCTCTCGGCCTCTGTCCGGTCGACTGCTAACAGACTCAACACTAAAAGGTTGCGACTATTGCACATAAACCCAATATACTGAACAAAGGCGTGAGAGGACGCGCTGCTTAAAACTGATTATATTTTCGGCAAGCCGACAGGCCAACTATTGATTGTATTACTCTGCTATTTACATTTGTACTCGCTTCTCTGTCCATGGCCCTCTGGGGGTAGTCTTGTGCGAAAATCAGGTTCCCGTCGTTGCGGAAATCGTGAATTTCGCAGACTCCATTCAGAGGACCATGCTCTTTCCATACAATCTATGTACGGGAGTGTGGGACATGGGTTGTATGTTGACTAATAATAACTGTTAGGCGTGTATTTATGTATTATTTAAACATACAAATTTATTTATTTTGGATTCGTGTATGTATATTACACTCGATAGCCTCGTAAATAGTACATATTCTCTTGGATCAGGGAATTCTAGACCATTATATCCTTCCATTATGATTCTGTTTCCATATGAAATAGTGGCTATCAATACTATATACGGAGATGGAGTCATGCGCTATGCGCAACCAACACTCCTACCTCAAAAGAAACACTTATTTTCTAATACACCGCACGACAAGTAATGCAGATAAATTTCTTCGCCCTAACTGAGCCACGTAGATGAGAAGAAAGTAAGCACTTGCCAACGAATGTTCAGTGAACTCGAGGAGTTGATCAAGCAGTGGGCAAATATTGTACCCCAAAGTCCAGAGTGACTTCCGTTCAAACCGCGCACGCTTAGTCACCACTATAACGACGTAAAATTGTTGCATACCAAACAATAACCTGCAAATCCATACCAAACGATGTCCTGCAAATCAAAGACTTTTCCTTCGCCCAATCATGGTATGCATACCTCGTATAATTTCAAAAATTCTCACTACTATCCCCAAAAACTCTCACCAATATCTTTTTCTCCTCCAAGGTAATATTGGATCTAGTGTATATGTGCACTTATTGCATTGCCGGTCGTCTAGTTCGGACTGATTTTTTACCGGACGTGTTTTTGAAGCGCATCCTAGTCGGCAAAGCCAATTGCATAGCCTTCTAAATTGAAACATAAGGCTATGCCAATTGTGGTTAATCTCTTTTTTTTCTGGTTATTCTCTTCAAAAAATTTACAGCACCACTGAGGGAAATACCCTCTCAGTAACATACATTGCACAAAGCTAGTCCTATCTATAATAATCAGGTCGTGTAAATAATGATATACAGAATTGTGCAATGGTATGAATTATTCTCGGAATACCGAGGAAGGTGTGTGCTCGTAAGCTAGAAATATACAGTGCTCAGTTGCGATGTGTACGGCATACGATTGCAGGAAGCGTTGCTGTGTTTATTACTGGTGTGAATTAATTTTATTGGAAATGTCACTATCCGCGATTGTCCATCCTCCGCCACGCCGACGAGAAAAGAAATGCTATGGGGGTACGGCTTCGGCCACCAATAGCTGCGGCAAACTCTGCAACTCATTGATCCCTCATGCGTACACATGCGCCAGGGGACGCTGTCAAAGCAAATTTTATGCACAGCACTTGTTCTTGATCCCTTCGGCAGCTGACTCTTCTCCACCCTTCGCCAGTTTAACACTATTGCCGGATTCGGATCCTGCATCATTATACGCCGGTACAATAAATATGAATGAAAAAAAAAATGGACAACATTGTTGCTAACCGAATAAATCATGGTAATCAGTTGGGGCCAATATTGCAGCACAGCCCAGCGAAAGTTCGAGTTTGCTCAGAGCCCAAATACTTTCGAATTTTGCATTCGAAGTCTCTTAAAGGGCCAACTTCGTATTAGGCACTTTTAAAACTAGTACCAAGCATTTGACTACGCACGACGATTGACATGCAGCCTCAGTCAAAAAGAAGACACTCGACATGTATCTGGTAAACAGCCATGCTTTAGGTCTAGGGTACAAAGCTGGAATACATTGTCATGATAGAGCTCGGCCCTTTAACATGTTAGACCTTCTTGCATATCTGTATATGCGTTTATAAGTATACAACATTACAAAACAACCCATAGATTAAGTGAATGTATGAAAATAGATGTATAGAAAATATACATGTATATTATATATTATTTATATTATATAATATATATATATATTGGTATATATATATATATATATACGGAAACATATTCATATTGATATATATTAGGCACATCAATGTATATGCAGATGACAACAAAACCAGAATCTACACACACAAAATTTATGCGTGTGGTAGCATGCATCAGTGAATGAAATTAATTACGCAATTGCTATGCTACGCAGATTAAGGCTATTTTTTTGGCGCCTCTTGGAATTAAAAAAACCCCCAGCAACAACCAGGCAGACATACCAGCCGGGCCAGCAGCGTTCGCCTTCGCGCTATCTATCAGTCTCTTCTTAACCATCTTCGCCAACATAAGGAAACCATCGTCCACATTTGAACCAGTCTTTGCGCTTACTTCCATCCATGGCATACCCAACTCCTCACCCTTCGCCTCACCTTCTTCTTTCGTAACCTGAGGGTCGGTCAGTGCGGCAGTAAGGATATGGATCAGAATACCAATTTTAATGTGCCAAAGCAGTGCACTCAACGCCCCAGCTCTGTTCACTGGTTTTCATATGGTAACACTGTGTCCCGCGGCGCAAATATTAAAAACCACCCCCGCCTGATCCCCTTAGTTTGGTGCACGTGACTCAACAACGCCGCAGCTTCACACACTTAGACTTAGTAGACGCATGCGGTTCCTGTACCTGTCGTTTGTCCTCCATGTCCGTTTTGTTACCCAGTAGTGCCTTGTCAACATCTTCGGCTGCGTGCTGCTCTACATTCTTCACCCAGCTAGCTAGATTGTCGAACGAGGCCCGGTCAGTAACATCATACGTTAGCATGATGCCCTGTAAGGTAACAACACATTGAGCACAAAGCAGTGAGTATAAAAACTCATGTGGGTAGGCCCGCTACTCGAGCTGTTTTTAGCTGGATTCCCGAACCAATCTCGGAGCACTATATTGTAGTGTACCGTTCTACCCGATGAAACAATATCGATATCAAAGTAGGAACGATGTGTCAACACATGTAGGTAAGCAAGTGAAGATTGGTGCAATAGATTGTATTGTATTCAAGCACTGCAGTCTACTTACAAACAACAAATAAAGACCAGTGCCTATATACAACCAAATCAAACGAGCGGCGACCCGCTGAATCGTTTAAGAAACAAGGGGTCTCCCATCACATCGGAAAGCGTATACCCTGACCGCTTCTGAAAAGGTCCGATATGAGGATTCTGGCGCGGACGATACATCAAAAATATAAGTACGACTAAAAAAACTCCTACCATCGCACCA
The DNA here is from genome assembly GCA_001586965.3 of Sphaeroforma sirkka. NCBI lineage: Eukaryota > Ichthyosporea > Ichthyophonida > Sphaeroforma > Sphaeroforma sirkka. The sequence continues at coordinate 16,372 of LUCW03000259.1, forward strand.
CGGTAATAGGCGGTTGTGATTGTGCGGAACCGTTCTTGGCCCGCAGTGTCCCAAATTTGTAATTTGATTTTCTTTCCCTCCAATTCTACGGTTCGGACCTGCCAACGGAAATATGAAACAGGACAACTTTAAATTCAAATAAATCTGGAACCATAAAAATACAACGCACACGTATATTCATTAATGTAGAAAGAACGCCACACAGGCGCGCAATCTGATAACATACATCTAGCACTTGCACATTCCTATCCATGGATGGTGAATTTCACAGGAATATGTAAATAGCTCACGCAAACACCGTACAAATAAACGTGTGTTCTGTGTTTCAAATTGTATGTGTGTGTAAACACTAAACCTGAATGCGATTCCTGTTTGTAGGTATGTATATCAAATTCGGTAGTACAGATGAGTTTACCAATTGTCATCTATACTATAACGTGTAAAAACATTCGCATTAACGTACAACACAAACACTGCAGTGAATTAAACGTTACAGCATACTGAACCCATTCAAAATACATGCATAAATATCAATACTTCGACGGAGAAATATAAGCATACGTTTTGTCTTCTCATACACCTTTAAACACCTTGACTATGATAACAAACAATCAAACAAGCAAACAAACAGTATATATATAGATATATAAATGTTCAGGTAGAATATATATATATATATATATATATATATATATATATATACATATACACATATGTATGTACATACATGTTTATATATATATACTTTATATATTCATATACATATATATATATGTATATATGTATAATAATGTATATATATTCTTATATATTCATATACATATACTCATATATATTATATATATATATATATATATGTATATTCATTTCTATATCATATAGTAATATAGAAATATATATAAACATATATGCATGTTATATACATTGCATAAGTATTTGCCACCCATATATATATATATATATATATATATATATATATATATATATATATATATATATATATATATATATATATATATATATATTTGCATATATTGCATACATATACATACATGTAAAAAAAAATATATACATGTAACACACCCATATATATATATATATATATCCATCTGTCCAACCAACCATTCCCATTCATCTATCTATATATATATATATATATATATATATATACCGATTTCTATATATATATATATATATAATCTATATCTATATCTATATCTATATCTATGTATATATATATATATCGGTTTCTTTACACACGCACACACAAATATATATATATATATATATATATATATATATATATATATATATATATATATATATATATATATATATATATATATATATATATATATACATAGATATATGTACATATTTGAGTATCTAATGGAAAGCTGCTTTGTTCACGACATACATTTTCTTCTAGATATCTTTATGCCAAATTCCCGCAGGAAAAGAACAAGGCAAAAAAAGGAAACATATGGGGCACAAAATGTGTTTTTAAGAGTGTATGAACATGAAATGAGCATCCATCTGCACACGATGTTACCCCTGGGAATAGTCATCATTGGTGGGGAACTGATTCTTACTGTGAAAATCGAACATCATCAACTGTTTGTATCGTTATTAAGAAGACGAAATCTGACAAATGGTCATGTAATCATGATACGGCATGACCCGAAAAGAGTAAAAAACCATTCACTGAGTCATCCGAGATTTCTTTCGACAACTAGTGGCTAAATATGAACCATCTTATACTTCGCCTGTGAGATAAGGTTCGGATCCTAACATACATATATATATATATATATATATATATATATATATATATATATATATATGGATATATGGATATATGGATATATGGATATATGAATATATGAATATATGAATATATATATGTATATGTATATGTATATATATATATATATATATATAAAGATATAAAATATACACACATATATACATATATTATATATATAAAATATATATATATATAAATATTTACATATACATATACAAATATGCAAAATATATATTTATATATGCATATGCATATACACACACACATCGGATATATATGTATATATACATATTAATATAATATTATACATACATATAATATATATATATAATACATTAATATATATATAATATTACGCATTTATTTATTATACATATACACACATTAAAAAAACACGTTGTGTATTAATATTATATATATAATAATATAATACATATTATTAATATTATTATTATAGCATAATATAATAATACATACATATGGCCATATGCCACATACATATGCACATCCATCCATCCACATTATATTATTATTAATATATAATGTATAATATATAATAATACATTACATGTATGCATATATATGCATGTATGTATTACATATACATATGTATATACATACGCATTGTACATCCATACATAATTATTAATAATAATTATATAATAATATAATATTAATAATATTGCAATATTATAATACATACGTAATGTAACATGTGCATAAAATCATTATTATATATATACATATATTATAATTATTGGCATTACTCAACACGTATATACGTTTATATACGTCCAAATTGTAGACATGGCAGGCAAGATATATATGTGATGGTATTATTAATATATTATATAATTATAATATATATATATAATAATAATTATATTATAATATATATTAATAATATATATTACATATTATGGATACATACAATATAATATGGACAGGGACATGCATGCATACATGCACATTGCATTACATGCATGCACACATACATGTACATATATATCAATGCACACACACACATATAATAATCAATCCAATAAACATAATAATATACATACATATTATATATATATATTGATATGATGTTGATACATATATTATGATATACATACATAGTATTGGCGTGCATACGTACGTATACATGTGCATATGCATTGCATGTATACATCATACATTATATATTATATATACATATTATATATATATATTATATATATATATATATTATTATATATATATATATATGCATATATATATATATATATATATATATATATATATATATATATATATATATATATATATATATATTGATATTGATGATGATGATGTGTGTGTGTGTGCGTGTGTGTGTGTGTGTGTGTATGTATATATATATATATATATATATGCGACCAAATACAAATACGAAGTTACTGCTTCGCAGTACAGTACCTTGAAATCTATTCCGATTGTGGTGATGAAACCAGGTGTGAACGAATCTTCGCAGAAGCGCATGAGAAGGCATGATTTGCCAACCCACTATCGCCAATAAGCAATAGTTTGATAAGGTAATCGTAACTCGCACTCTTTATCGCCGTCATTTTGAATAACTACTTGCAACTGGGATAAGTAACGCCTTTATATAAAATATCTGTATGTTTGTCGTATGTAGCAAGTTATCTATTTATACCAAACACTCTCGCTGGGGTAGAGCAGAGCCAGGAGTCTGTCTTTATATTTACATGAAGATGGGAGTCATGGGATTCATCTCTTTTCTTTGTGAGAGTGCTTTTCGTGCCTTTAAATTCGAAATTGTGTTCGCTTTCTCTCATTTGTCAAATAAATACATACAACTCCCGCTCCCGGTGATTTTATTTTTATATATTTTCTTTTGGTGTTAAAATATGTTCGAAATATTAAATAGTTGACTTCATGCGATGGTTCAAGACAGAGGGCGTGAATATTCACCAAATAATGGATAATGTTTATGTATTTAATTATCTAAACCAAGATAGCGTCGTAAATTCCCGATGGCGAAAACTGACATTTGACAGCTTGTCACTTGACCAAAACAAGAAAGTTTTGTTACTTATTTGTGTATCAAAAATAGTGTTCAAAGATCATAGCCTTTTTTATTAGTATTTTCTGAAGTAAAAAGTAAGAGCTGTGTTGTTGTTCCCTTTTGTGATTTGGTGGTTCATTTGGATTGGGAAGTTTTGTGCCTTTAGTATCTCTTCCTCTTTTGTGCATGTTCAAATGTTGTAACCATACATTCTATTCACCCTACAGACCACAGTCTACTTATTTTTCGGACCTTTATGCATGCGAAGTTCTCCGGAGAATCGTACAGATACTATATAATATTTTGAATAATTGCATTATACAACCAAAAGACCGTATTGCCAAAGTGGTGCGTTAACGAATATTGACAAAATCAAATGCTTTGAGTCAAATAATGTATTTATTTTGAAGTGTATGAAAGCACAAACTCCGGCACAAACTCCTGAATATGGGCCTTCAAAGTGATCATGACACTAGATGACAGATAAATTGGCTTCTCTTACGCAACGTTCTAACCCAAGCTGTGGACAAAGTGAGGTACTCTTCAACAGGGAACGCTGGCAATGGTGGCTCGCGCACCTGGGGAGGAACGCGCATGCGCTCTCATTTATAGATATGCTATACACATACACATACACGTATAAACACACATACACGTATAAGCACACATACACGTATAAACAGACACACACGCACATATATATATATATATATATATATATATATATATATATGTGTGTGTAGCGCAGGCAGGTATATATATATATATATATATATATAACGTATAAAACAGACAACACACGCATATATTATATATATATATATATATATATACATGTGATGATATGTGTGCGTGCGCAATATGTAGGTAGGTATATATATATATATATATATATATATGTATGATACGTGCGTGCGTGATGATGATATGATATACATATATATATATATATATATATATATGCATATTTATATATATATATGATGCGATGATGTGCGTGTGTGTGCATGTGTGTGTGAATATATATATATATATATATATATATGTTATTATTATGTGATGTGCGTGTCCGGTCTGTGCGTCCCTGTCCTGCATCCCGTGTCCAGCGTGCGTGTGCGTATGTGTATGTGCATGTTTGTGTGTTTGGTATGTACATATATATATATATATATATATATATATATATATATATATATATATATATTAATATGTATGTACGTATATACATATATGCATATGTACATAATACATCATACATGATTGACATGCATGATGATGTGTGTAGTGCGTATGTACGTACGCATATTAATATATATATACGGCATATTGCATTATTATGATTATTATGTGTGCAACGTGTGTACGCAATGCATGATATTATGTGTGCGTGCGTGTTGATGCAACACGTGCGTACGCGCATGCACAACATTATAATACATATGTGCGTGCATATGATGTGCGCATTGTTGATGATTGATGTGTTGTGTTTTGCATGTTATATTACATATATATATATGCACATGACATTTAAAACACACCACGCATATGTAATATTAAACGTATATAATGCATGTTATACGTTTGCATATTACAACATGTAAAACCATCACGTATTATAAACGTATATATATGTATATATTATTATTATTAATATATATATATATAATACATACATATAATAATATATATACATATATAATACATATACATAATGTGTACAATATATATATGTATAATAATATATGTATATATATATAATACATAATATATATATATATATATATATTATATAATATATATATATATATACATATATATAATAATATATATACATACATGTATGTATATATGTATATGTATATATACATATATATATATATATATATATATATATATATATATATATATATATATATATATATGTTTATTCATCAATGATTTTGTGTGCTTTGTAGAGAGGTTCTTTAAATTTCTGATGGTTTGTTACCTTTTTTCTCTCGAATGCAATAACAATTAGCGTAGCAGCAATTTTTTATTGTATGCGCAGGTAAGCAGTATAGCATAGTATCCCATTCCTTACTTTCTCTGGTAGAGACTAGAGACTAGAAGACTCGGATGAAAAAATCGGATATGGTCCTACGCTATGTAGTATGTACCACACAACTAGAGAGTGTGTAAATTGGTGCGAAGACTCGGATGAAAAAATCAGATATGATCCTACGCTATGTAGTATGTACCACACAACTAGAGAGTGTGTAAATTGGTGCGATGAACCGCTCAGACTTCCGAGGCTCGAGTCCGCTGTTTAGATTTTCAAGCTGATTTTCTACTGTATGTGTGGAGCGATATGCTGCTCTACATTTTTTAGTCATATTCGTTATCGCGCTGCTGTCAAGACGTGTATTTTTAAAATGATAAATATTTAAATGCGACTCCACAAGTTCCATTCGAGTTATGCATAGCCTCCTATTTTTAAATTGAACACAAAGTTCTTGTTCATGTGATTATTAAATTTTTTAGAATGCCTGGCGCAATATTTATGGCTGACATAACTCGATTAAATGTCGCCTAAAAATAACGCAATGATGAGTGGTTATTAAAATATGCACGATGAGATTTTTCCAATACATCACATACAGATCACTACGTTTTCAGAATTGAAAGATTCTTACCCTGTTTGTTGATGTGGCTATTTACGTTTTCGTAATTTTACTTTTTCTGTGAAATACATTTAGAAGAAAAAAGTTACGGTCGTTGGGGATAATATTTTCCTCTATGAACTCGTTTTTATGATGACTGGTTTTTGCCCAACTTTTAATCCAATACGATCTTGTTCTATTTATCTAGTTTCAATTGATTGGTTTCATTTCCAACTATCAGAGTGCCGATCAATATTGTTTAGTAGAATCTTAAATAATGTACTATGATTCGTCAAGCTAATATCAAAATCTGTATGGCGGGCTTTTTTGGTACTGTAATAGCCAATTAAAATACAGTATTTGTTGTTTTGTGATATTTATAGCGTGGCAATTTTATTTATACTTTACCGGTAAATTAGAGAAAAATTTGTTGAAATTAGACTAAGTCTGGTGAGTGGTGACTGGCCAGGGATCACTCTCCCTTCCTGACTCCTGAACCCGGGGCTTTGGGGCTTTGGGGCCTTGGGCCCTCTCTCTCTCTACTCTCTACTACTAGTAATAGGGGAGAAACTGGTGACTGGATTCACTGCCTACTACTAGTAGACTGGACAAGTCACAACTTTGAAGTCTGTTTAAACTAAACTTGAGCCTTGAGACGAGACTTGAGAAGTTGCGAGTCTCCCTTTATGAGGACCTCTGTCCTCTGGGTCCTAAGCGACTGGTCACAGACTCGCAGTGGACTCGTCAGTGGTTACTGGTTATTATTTAAGTACTGCAGCTGGAGTTCCTGAGCCTGGACTCTGCTGGACTGCTGGGAGTGAATATTTTTAATCTCGCTTGTTTGCATGCGACCGTGAGGCAGCCAGCGTGCGACTGTGCGAGTCGTTGCGACGCGAGTCGTGACTAAAAATACGTGCGAGTCTGCGGCACTGCGCCATTTTGAATTTAAAATATATATATTTTTTTTTAAAAATAGAAGCAATAATATGTACTGTATCATAGTAAATATGAGGCAATATGAACCCCCTCTGGGGGCCTGGGGCTTTGGCCCGCTGGCTAAATACTGCCCTGCTCAGTGCTCACTGCTGTGCTGTTTTCTTTGCACATGATAGTTGTGGTCCACTCTCTGTTCGCTCTGGTTACTGGCTGCTGCAGGTGTGTTGTAATTATTTATTTATTTTATTTTTATTCCAAACAGGAACTACTATTTTTTTGAATTGAAATCCTGATGAACCTCACAGTTTTTGTGGGCCAACTCCCGATTCCAACCCGAAAAACAAAGGTGATTGTCCTGATTTAACCTGAATGGGCTTCTCACAATTACTATTTTTGAAACCATACCTACAGTTAAATTCGTTCTTTTATATCCTAATAACACTATGTTTCCGGTTATCGAGTATCAGCTATTTGGAAATAACCCGATTTTCGGAAATACAAAACACCGATTTTGGTCGACTACTGGGGATATTTCTCTCGCAGGTTCATCAAACATCACCGAACTTTCCACTCTTGAATACATTTACCACAGGTACGGCAACCGTAGACCCACGAATACGCAATAAGTATCCCAACGATTGGAAAACGTACAAGCCCTAAACAAGAATAGTACGTTTTCTAGAAGATGTACGGGAACTAAGCATAGCTAATAGTACAATAATGCCGGTAGAAGCTACTAAAAAAAATGGAAGCACTTCAAAAAAACTAGGTCCCGGTAAACCACTCCCAGCGGTATCGATTACTGCCTTCAGCCTAGTCCTAAGACCTAAGCCCTTGATCGTAGGAGAGCGCAGAAGGTCTGTATTTTAAGCGAATTCGGCTACATTTGTTGCAAACAAGCGAGATTGATGAGGTTGAGTCATACGTGTTTACAAGTTCAAACGTACTACGCGACAGTTTGCTTATTACAACCGCCAAGTGGTAGGCTTTAATAGCTCATAATATTATCACAAAAGACTGCAGCCAAGTTCCGGTGCAATTCCAGATCCTGTTGCTACCATTCTCTGACTGCTTTGCTGCTGCTGCTACAACACAACACAGGCGCTTCACTTCAACATACATATGATACAGAATATGATGGCTGAGGAGGAAGAGGTTACTGTCGGACAGTGGTATGTATTAGTATCATGTTAGCTCTGGGATTTGCTCAGGTACTTCGTATCCACGTCCACGGCCTCAGTACTACGCTATTCCGAATTCTACTATCATCTGACTTCTCTGGTATCTTGCTATCGCTTTTGCTCGACTTTACTTGAATGACAGGGTACGTGTGCGTTGGGAGGATGATCAGTTCTATCTGGGTTCCGTGACCAAAGCCACCAGCGGTGACAACACTGATGCCGTGATCGTCAAATTCTCAGACGACCGTGAAGTAGAGGTGTGTCTTGTACACACGCAACTTGCGTATACTTTGTTGTGTCGGCGTTTTGTCTTATATAGTTGGTTGAATGATGTTTGCCATGTGCTCTTGATTCACACGGTGTGGACTTCATATACCTGTGCTATTTACCTCGTGTCGTGATAGTTCGCGCCAGCACATTTAAGCAACCACCGACTGTAGCAAGATAGATGATATATACTACCCCCGCGTAGCAAAGACTGTACTTATACTTCTGTGCACTTATGGATAACAAACTACTTCTGTATCGATGCTTACAACTATAATACATTCGTATCTGTAGGTTCCACGAAGTGATGTATACGTTGTGGGGGGGTCGCAGGATAACGGGGCCACCACTGACTTCATGGTGATGAGTGGGGGCGACTCTGGCTGTCAGTTCCGCACTGAGGTCCAAGCCACGGTGAAAATATTGGAGGAGGCAAAGGTACGTAAGAAATAAGCGATGTCGCCGAGAGAAAAATCTTATCACACTTGTGGTAAGAGACCATTGGTATCGAGGAAATGGCGCCACGTGTTTGGTTTCTTGTGTGGGATCGTTTATGTTGATGTGTGTATCCGCACGCATTCACTTGGACGCTTGACATGAAAGTGTCTGAATATACACACATGTTGCATACTATTGTTGTATCATACTCGGCGCAGCTGGATTGTATGAAGGATTACTGTCTGGTAGTTGTTCTGCGCTTTTCCTGTTATTCTGTCCCGTATGCGTAAATGCTTGAATATATACATATAAGGTTTTGCAATTGTATATAGAGAAGTATGCCTATGATGATAAGTGTACACATGTGTGTTTGCTACAAATGTACAAATATATGTATAATTTTTCTGTGTGCGTGTTTGTGGGTGTGTGTGCTTTAATTTAGGATCTACACTCGGTAGATCTATATTTAAACTTTGAATAGGTGTCCAACATGGTATTGATTTACAAGAACGCGTTGTCAGGCTGTCGAGTTTGACATGAATCTGTACACTTTTGTCTCAGTAAAGTTTGAACTTTATTGCCCAATACCAGTAGTATTGGTGCTTGCGGTGCACTAAATTCTCCAACCTTCATCTATATTCTTTTATGTTTCGCCTTTATTTTTCAGCCTAGATGCTTATGGGCACTCTGCTGACTACAGAGGCGCCCCCATTTCGTTATTTTTCGTTATTTTTACGTATATGTATGTGTAAATGTATATATATATATATATATAGTCTATAATATATGTTTGCGGTGCGTGTATACTTAAGTATATTGTAGTGTAACTTGGCCGCTCATATCCAAACCAAGTATCTTTTATTTTGCGCACAACTATCGCAGGTCGACTGGACAATACCTGCTGCTACCATCGATAGGCCCGCAGGGTAAGTTCAAATCTCTATCTCTCGGATTTACACCCGCCTTTCCAGTATCGTTACCATGTCTCTTTTGTTTACAAACTCATTTTTCTTGAAGATCCGCTTAGATTCTGTTTCGGCTTGTTTTTCAATGATGCGCAAATAACTGAGAATGTCTGGCAGGACACTGACCTATCCTATACCTCTCACAGACCAATGACACTACGCTCGCATGGTGACGATGCTGGTTTGTATCCAGTCCAACACAACACATCGAGGCTTCACGCCACCCAGTATGGCGTGGATAACATCAACACGAGGTAAGCATCGGCGACAGCTTATGAGCATGTGATAGTAGGTTGTAATTCAAATACGTTTGGTCTGTGTGAGCGTTTGAGAAGGATCCGTTTACTATATAAATCATACCGTATAACACTATAACACACACCTAAATTTGTGCTTGTATCGTTTTAGGGTCGTGGGGACTGCGTTGATCAAGACAGAGAATACTGTGGCTGCGAGTGCCAGCACAGCTACTAGCTCGTCCATCAGCAAAACTGAGGAACTGATGGCCGCAGAAGTGTTGAGTACGCTATCCAATCTCTGTGAGTACCCCGAATGTGTGTGTATGTGTTGGCGAATGGCGTACGAGTGCTTCGAATCAGGCATGACAGTGCACCGCAGGCATATATCCTCACGTACTTTTGGGATCATGGGACCTGCATACTTAGTCTCTTTAGGTATCGCTCACTCTAGTCGTTCCATCCCAAGGATTAGTCGGGATTATAACAACAAGTGTACAGCCCCGACGTCTTATGTTTGCATACCGTCCGTCCCTCAACAACATAACATATCAGCAGATGTAACCCTTTAATCCATCGTCCATGATACCCGTCTGACTATCATCGTATACTCTATATATCTGTGTTGTTGTTGACCTCGCCAGTCTCACTCTACTGTCACCACACTGTTGATGTGTATCCAAACATTTTCAATACCCACTCTGCAGCCTGTGACGGTGCTGTGACTGATGAAAATGGCATTGCCCGAGTGAACAGTGAGGAAGAAAAGGGCGCCTCAACCGCATCTACCGTGGCTTCGCCAACCTCGGCCAACGGCCAGAAGCTGAGACCTCTTATGATTAAGAACGGTAAACAAATAGCCGAGAGACGCACAGTGGGTTCGACTGTGACGCTGGCGGCGAAGGGATCGAATAGTAAACTGGATGGCACCAAACCTTTATATTGGTGTGTTCAATGCTGTAATCGAGGCGTTCTACTTCTTTCTGTGCCTGAGTGTTTGTAAACTGTTTCTATCGAAGGAACTGTGGAATTGATCAGGTGCGGCCTTTCGTTCCTATTCGGTGCAAAGCTGTAAAGGATTGTATGTAAATATATATGTATGCATGTGCATACATATTATATTTATATACATTTCCTCAATCATATTTATATGTAAATATATGTAAATATATATATATATATATATATATTATCCGACAGAGTTTAATTTAATTAACGACTCGCTGACATTTTTCCTCTCTTCATTTTTTTGTTCTGTTGCTGTTCAGCTGCTTATATCAGACTTGTCAAAAGGAATTAGGGACGTATGCCGGTATGAAGAAGCATATCACTTCCGTGCACTGTATAACACAGTACGTAGGAAGATACATGACCAAGGTATGAGGGATGCTCTGTTTGTCGTTGTTGTTTTTTGGATCAATTAAGTGTCATTGAGTACATAGTATTAGGATTGGGGAAGTCCTATCGCTCATTCTTCGATAGAGTTAAATATTTGGTGCAACTAACTTGCGCTTTAAAGTCCCCTTTTTTTTGCTTTTAGCGAAACACTGTATCAACGTGGTTTTTGCTGAGTTTTGGGGTTGACAACTCTTTTTCTTTTTGCTCATATTCTTGTTCTCTGCGAAATTCATTTTGTTTATACAAATATATAGATTACGGAGAAAAATGCGAGCTTACCGCTTGCGAGGATTGACAAGGTGCCTGAGGATGTTAATGCAGGCATCAAGTGTCGAAAGCGCTATGGCGTAGCCGAACGAGATCAGGTATATCTATAAATTGGTCAGTAGTAGCAAATAGTTATGTGATACACGGCTATCTATATCCTTCATGGCTAGTTGTACAAAGTAGATGTGTTTGTGTACTACAATATTTGTTCATCGAGTTATGATAAGCAATATGTATGTATATTACAAATCCGTTTACTGTCTGTGTCCTCACTAAATAAGCTATTTTCAGGTTCAAATATTTGATACAAGTTTGAATCTTTACGACTCTTCAATTCATGTTCGAATGTGTGTACGCTATATACATATATGTATCTATTTAAATTCAAATGTGCGAAAGTACACATGTATAATTGAATATATATGCATGTGTGTGTTTATACATGCATGCATGTATATATATATGAATATGAATAGTTACGTGATAGAAGTGCATTTTGTATCAATTTTCGTCGTTGCTTCTATCAGTCCGAATATGTAGATTTATATTTTGCTATCTATATATATACATATATATATAAGGTTGTTATATGGTTGTTATACGCATATTTACCTCCTTTTTTTTATGTAGTAAGTATACAGGCTAGGTGGCGGTGGCGAGCTCTTTTTATTTCTTTTTTTTTTTTAGCTCTAAATGTCCTTGATATAGTTCGTTTCCAATGACCTACGTTTTACTCACGAGCCCCAATCGTACGTTCACATGGACAGTGGTGTGCCAAGTGCCGCTGGAAGAAAGCGTGCGAGCGAGTATGAAGGGGTCCTTTGCCCAACAAGCACGTGTACTACAACCGGGTGAAGAATGCATTCCCCAACGTCAATTTAGTTTAGACGGCGAAGTTAGTCGTGTGCAACCAAGCTCCATTTATCAGACGGAGTCAAGACAACGAGACGGCGTGAACAGGTGGTAGGTGTAGCATAGTCATCTGGCCCGGTGACCCCGTTCTTCACCCAGAAAAAAACCCTACGGTCCTTATTTGGAATTTAGGGCCACAAAATTAAGGGTCAAAAAGATCCATTTTCCAAGTTTTTGGGTTCTGTCACCACCAAAATCGGCATATTTGTCGTAAAATTAGAGTCAATCACATGTACAAAAACTTGCTTTGGCGGGTGGAATGTCCCCTCACAAACAGCATAGCGTTACCAATGTTTCTGGACTATGAGCTATACATTTCGACATGATCAGTACTGTTGACAACACTGCATCCCCGAAACTCGATGAATATAAGTGGTTTCAAGGTATCGAAAGAGTGTACATTTTTCTACGAACCCCAACCCAACCCCCCCCCGGTGAGAATCCGCGCCCCGTGAATTTAAGAATAGAGCCGATAAATAATGTAAATTTAATTTACAATTTGATATTAAAAGAGCCTATACACAAAAGAGACAATGGTGTCCCTCTGTGTGCAAATTGGAACAGTATATCGCTTCAGACCCTAAAAATAAATTGAGGGTTTCCTATTGCAGAATCAAATTTGGACCATCCCTTTGATCTTTTTCGATGCTTGTAAAGTGTGAATCGGCGTATACTCTAGCCGCGCTTCAGATCTAAGGTGGGTTAATTCAGGGCAGTCAAAGTAAAGGCTTATACTCATTTACGTAGAGTGCTACCGCAATAATAATTGATTGGTTTCTACGGTCACTACTGTGATAGGAGAGAAATGAATGAATTTCACCTATGCTCCTATATAACCGTTTATTTGGTGGTGTTACAACTAGGCCTCATTTAAATGCGAGATCACACAAGTAGAGCAGATCACTGCGACAAGGGATAATCTGTGGTACGCTCAGTACGCCTGTGATTCGCAAAGCGTGTGCTGATGACTGGTATTATCTCAAAAGCTTCGCAGCCCCGGAGGTCATAGTAATTACAAGTGCATGGTTAATTACCCTAACCGAGAACCCGATAATTAATTGCAGTTGCACATGATGAACAAGAAGTACGCTTGTCCTGAATTAACTCAAAAAACTGGTCGGCCAAGCTCCCATTTATTTCCTTAGCTATTTGTTACTTACACTCGCTCGCCTCGGGGCTTCACATATACGAGCCACATCCCCTTCCCGCCGATATGGACTGAGATGATGAGGTCTTCATCACCCAGAACTCAGCACACACTTCGTTGCCTTCGGCGAGAAAAATAAGAATGTATTACTATAATTCGAACTGTATATGTGGGGCCCGACACGTCCGGTGCTCGCCGACTATGTTGGGGTGTCATTGAACTTGCCCAAGGCTTCAGTTGGATCCCATACAACAGCCTGTGTAAGAGTGGGGAGCGGCAGCATAACACGGTAAGTAAGCCAATCGTGTCGTTTCAGTTGTAGCAACCAAATAAGACTAGTAAGCTAGATACGATTGATCGCAGCTGTTGCGCTACTTTAAAAGGTATACGACTTGGGGAATACGACTTGGGGACAAATAAAGACATGCGTTGCATCATTTGGTGACCCAAACTGTGCATTCACAACATTCAATCCAGGACTCTGAAATTACATAACATGCAACAGAGTTTAAAAGTTTAACCAAGCCCAAGCCATATTGAGAAACCCTCTCACATGGTCTGACTCGGAGTGAATAGACTATCCACATCAACAGAGTGAGTAGATGAGGATTACGAGCAAACGACCGCCGTTCAGTGTGCGAGTGTAGTACAAACACTGAAAGCGTATTCCAACTGTATGCGAGCCTACTTAACAACCGTACATGTACTGCAAGAACCATCGAACAATACGATTCCAGAACGTGAAAACCCAATATCCAAAATATACCCACGGGTCGAGGCAGACAACCCCAATTGGCTAGTTGAATGTGACTATTACATAGAAACACGACAGCTGAAACTTACCAATTACTTCTGCTGCTTACTGCTGATACCAGAGATAGGATTGGCGTTCTGTGCGATAAGCTTCTCCTTTGTAGCGTCAGTCCACTCCTTGCTGTGTGTGTGGGGCAGAGGATTGCCTATGCAGAGGAAGAGGAAAGAAATCTCGGTTGAGATGCAAATGGAGAGGGCACGCCAAAGAAAACAGTACCGTGTAGTTAAAACAGGCCAAATTCGTTGGTTTCATTGTAACTCAAGTGGTCAGTGTTCAGTATTCAGTGCTTACGTACTACGCAAATAGGTCTCAAAGCAGTCCAAGTATGGACAGGTCCAACAAGTATCTCTAATACTTGCAAAACGCGCTGCATATGATGAACCAAAATTTATATACAAAAACACAAAAAAAAAACAAAATTGACATAAGCTACATGGAACAAGATGCAGAAAAAACTAGATATGAAATATATCAATAACAGCGATATCTAAGACAAAAAAATATTGAATAAGGTAATCGAAAACATATATATATATATATATATAAGTACATATACATATATATGTATGTATATAGGTATGTATATATATATATATATATATATATATATATGTATATAATATATGTATATATATATATATATATATATATATATGTAATACACATATATATATATATATAACATACACATGAACATATACATATATACATACATATACACATATAAAAAAACACATATACATATATACATATAAAAAATGCATATGCATACATATACAATATGTATATTATA
The DNA here is from genome assembly GCA_001586965.3 of Sphaeroforma sirkka. NCBI lineage: Eukaryota > Ichthyosporea > Ichthyophonida > Sphaeroforma > Sphaeroforma sirkka. The sequence goes on from LUCW03000259.1 coordinate 32,222, forward strand.
CACATACACATACACATACGTACAAACACAATACATAATACGTACACATACGGATACGACATACACGGATGCAAGAGCATAAATACATGCATACGTTACGTTTACATAATACATATATATATCATATATATATAACATACATATGCATATATATTATATATACATATATACATAATATACATAATATCAAGTATAATAATAACATAAACGTAAACATAAACATAAACATATACATACATACATACATACGTGCATGCATGTGCATGATACATACATATGTGCAAGTGTGTGCATTTCAATATCTTTAACATACACACGCACAAGATGGAAACATTATATACATACACATTACGCATGTGCATGTAATATGCATATGCATGTTTTATATGCATTTGTACATATATATATACAACGTTTATATATATATTATAATATTATATATTACATACATATATATATTACGTATATACACAAGCGTGCATGCACATACATATTATATACATATCTGGTGCGTATGCATGCATATGATTATGATGCGTGTGCGTGTGTGCATATATATATATATATATAACATATTATATATAATATTATTATTATATATTATTATTATTATATATTATAATATTATATATTATTATATATTATACATAATACATACATACATTATACATTGATGCGTGCGTTGTTGCGCGTGCGTGTGTAGTTTTGTGTGTGTGTGTGTGTGCGCACGCACGCACGCACGTTCGTTCATAATACATATAAATATATAAAATATGGGTATATAAACAAAATATATATATATATATAATCAAACTTATAAACATGTATAAAAACATTTTATATTTATTATATATGATACCCACATACGTGCGCATACGCATATAACATGCACACACACACACAAATATGTATATATGTATATATAATATATATATATATATATATATATATATGCGCATATATACCTTATACATTGTTTTGTGTGTGTCTGTGGTGTATTATACGCACGCATTACGCACGTTGCGTTCGACATATATATATACATATATACGCACGTACGCATACACACACAAACACGCACACACATGCATACACATACAGATATGTATACATAGAAATGTGTATATGTTCATGTATACATATGAACACGAGTACACGCGTGTTTATCACCATATGTACATGCACCATGTCACATAACATATGTCCAAATTTATGTCTATATATATAAAAATATATATATATATATATATATATATCCGTCTGCGTGTGTGTGTGTACGTGTTTGCATGGTGTGTGTATGTATATATATATATATATATATATATATATATATATATATATATATATATACATATATACATATACATATAATATATATATATATGTATGTATGTATGTATGTATGTATGTTTATATATATATGCATATATATATGCGCGCATATGTAGTCAAACACTCATACATGCACATATACACACAAACATACACGTACACATGCTCAACATATACACAACTAGTACAAGCCATATAACTATACACTTGCATATCAATATCTATCAATAGCCATATACATATTCAAACATAGATATACATACACATACAAATTCAAATACACATACATTCACACATTTCAGATAAATATACCCATACTCAACATATAAATAACTTCCATAAATTATATATCGATACACAGTCGTATCAATATGCATATGCGTATGCATCTGTATATATAAATACGACAAAATATAGACGTATACACATACAAACACATAAACATATGCTTATACTTACACATATAGATATACGGATGCACATACATATAAATGTACATGAATGTACATATACATACACACAAACACCGGGGTAAACAAACATATATACATGTAGATACACCACCACACACTGTCACATAAAAGCATACATAAACATAAACATGAACATATGGAAACGTACACAAAAATATACTCATTCGCACATATACACACTAAAATACCAATATAACACGAATATGCAACACATACAACACACACACACATCCACGTAAACATGCACATGTATATACACAATAGAACTGTGTGCTAACATACATGAATATAGACATATAACAAATATATATATATATATATATATATATATATATATATATATAGTATTCAGTATATATATATATATATTTCAACTATTATATATGTATATATGCATAAAATTTATACATACACATGTGTATATATATATATATATATATATGTAGATATATATATAATGTGTGTGTATTTGTGTGTGTGTGTAATATATATATATATATATATATATATATATATATATATATGAATGTGTGTGTATGAGTGAATTTGTATGCATGTAATTAGACTAATTCGAAAATCACACGTTCAACAAAAGAGAGATATAAATAATTGTGCAGCTATAGCGTTGATGAATTGACTGATCGGTTTTCGTGTTATAATATATCCGACAATATTTAAAAATGAATATTTGAAAATACACGTAGAATATCGTCGACAACTAAAGTATCCGCATCTCCACGGGCAAATACAAAGATGGATAGATATTCATAGATTATGTTCTATTCTATAACAACTACGAAAATAAATACAGAACATAGAAACCACTTATATAATCGAAGATGTTAATAAGATTTGGTGGCTTGTAACAAGATGTGACGTAGTTTATACAGAGGGAAAACTAGGGAACCCTATGACGATCACCATTCTCTAACAAACTTCGCCACGTTTTTTACGGCACAAGTCGATTACATATCTCCACCTGCGAACTCTATAATTGAGCACAGGTACAGTACTAGCAACATTGCGACAAACAACATACCTGTAAGTGTGCGGACACCCTGGAAAATGACCGCTGAAACGGCCATCACCGCAATAATACCTCCGATAACAAACTGCTTCTCTCCGGGAGTGCTAGCACCTGCCTCTGCGCGTGTTACTGAGTAATCGTGACGGTACACTGCAACACGTGGCAATATATTTGGAAAATATCAAGTCAGACATGTAAATTGTTGAGATTTACATGGTATATAAACAGGCAAACTATAGCATACCCATAGAGTGAGTAAACTATAGCATCCCCCTATAGTGAGAAAATTATAGCATCGCCATGGAGATAGTATATAAGTAAACATATTCGCTCTCATCCTTGCATTACGTGACCTCAAGGGCGGTGGACGACGACATTAGAAAACACAAAATAAAGCTAAACCAAAATAGATTCGTCCACAATGTCAGAATGAGTAAACTGTACCGTTCGAGATAACATCATTAGTCCTGCTGTGTAGGGCTAGCTCTTTTGAATTTGAAAGTCCCAACCTGATTTTAAACCGCACTCTCCATCGTAAAATGCATTCCAATTTGACTCAATCCACACAGCCCAAGTATGAAAGGTTATGCCCATTGTAACGAGACCCACAAAATAATGTGTATGCTATGCTTCGAGATATGTGCTACTATGGCGCCTATGAACTGCGCAACAACCTCGAATCGAACACTCATAATTTCGCAACAACTCTTAACAAGCCAACTCGAGTGAGAAGAAATATACGAGATGCTACATAAAACGAGCTTCAGCTCTCCAGATACATGACAATTAAAGATATTTACTTGAATAATACATGCACCGCGGCTCATTATATAACAAAAAAAACTGAAGCCCGTGACGGACACTGTTCTACAGACAAGTCAAAATAGATACAACGCCTTAGAAAACACGTGAGCAACAACCATGGGCAATCTCCTACAAACTACACATACGCCATAATTTAATATAAAAATAAATTCTGTATTCAAACAATGAATAACGATACGACACTTACAGGCCTGCTTTTCGGCAATACTTAAGCCCTTCCAGTCGCCCTTGGCTAAGGAATCTAGCTTGGCGACATCTGCGTTGACCGCGACATCACTGCGCTTGGTCATAACATTTCGAGCAGTCAGTGCACGACGTGCAGCGATTTGAAATCGTGAAGCACTCATCCTGTATCTATGTGCGTCTGTATACGTGCCAACGTCTCTAACTGTTATATGCGCAGCAGCTTTTCTGAACTGGAGTGTGACGTGCTTTCGACTGTACTTATTAATAGTATTAGTGTACTCCACAGACCATAATTTATGTTCCCAGCCAAAATGTCCGAACACACCCGCTGCGATCCGCCTCATCGCTTTCAATAGTACAATGTCCTAACTAAATAAAAACACTAGCGTGTGCCCTGTGCGTCCGGCGGTGGGTCTGACTCTGACAGTCTGACTCTGAGTCTGCGGAGTGAGGTCTAGGATCCAATTTTGGGTGAAAAGTTTTTTATCGAACTCTGCTTTTAGATATATCTTTGTCAAGAGAAGTACCGAAGGAGCAATACAAAAATAGAATCAGCACATAGTTCTATCTTTAGAATTCACTCTCACTATTTTTGAATTTCGAAAAATACATATGTATATCTATTTATTTATTTATTTTAAAATAAAAAACGTGGCCAGGGCCCGGGGCCCCCAGGGCCCGGGGCCCCCAGGGCCCCAGCTGGGCCCTGGCCCTGGGTATAGACTATAGTGTATAGGCAAAGAAGAATCTATTGGGTAGTGACCAGGGCCATGGCATGGAGTCATGGACCCATGGATCCATATTATGGAGGATTGGAGTCTGTGATTCTGTGGTCACTGATCTCACTGGAAATATTCATAGCCTCTTTGACCTTTGTTTCTATGAAATATTGTGCACAAATATAAAATCATAGAATTCTAGAAATTGAACTAAACTAAAATGAATGAGGAGAGAAGAGTATAGAGTATTCTATAGAATATGTAGAGTGGGGACTGGGGACCATGCCTCTCTTTATAGACAGTATGTATTGAGAGAAGAACTTAACCCTTCTGGTATTTTAGCATGTGAAACAACAACAACCGTTACGGTCTCCAGTAGAGGCCTTTTAGTTGCGTTTACATATAATAGACCTCCTAATTTTTGGCGCGCAAAAACAGGGCCCTCAATTTACAATAAGCCGGCAATATTACTATATATAAAAGTCTACTACTTGAGTTTGCATGTGTCGACTGTCGAGCGTATAGTGTCTCATTTAGATCGGGACGGCGCTAGACGGACGAGGCCTCGAGGTGCAGTTTGTCGATTACTCAACCTAAGCACGGTGGCTTCCGACGTTTGGGCAGATGGAAGTTCTTGGGGCTTGGTCAGTGATAGCTGATCGAAGAGAGGTGACCTCTGAGGTAAACCGTTCTGAGTTATGGAGTTAGAGAGTGTGTTAGTGATGCGATGATGGTCGCGAGCCGTTTGCTGCCAGAAGATTCTGATACCGCTGACGTCCAGCGACCAGTATGTAAACCGATGTAGTACTTTACTACAGTTGTCGATGTCTAGTAGTAAGTGTGCTATGTATTTTAATATATATCAAAGTGCGCTTGTAAACAAAATAAGTAAGTTAGCTTACAACTCAAGTCTTAATATCTTCAAAGCTACTAGTCAAAAAGTGAGGCTAGACGGGTAGGCACCTTTGTCTATTAAGCCTTCGCTTCTCGGACCGTCATCGGTTTCATTTATTTAGGGTTTCGCCTAGATATTAATAACGGTCACCTCGTTTGACAATTGTGTTGGCTATGCACTATTGCGCTATTAGACCCTGTTTTAACCAATCTTCGATTTGGGTTTTGACAACGTCTTTGTGTCTCCAAATCACGTAGTTATGCGAAGGACACTTTAACTTAGAGAAGTCGACGTTTGTTAAGTCAAGTCTAACGTACCCATTAGAGAACTTAAACATACACCAGTCAGTTACTGCAATCTTCCTGTTTTGTATAATTAAGTCCATAATTATATCGGTGAAGTGCGGAATCATATCCTTTGCTTCACCTTCCGGAGGTTTAGGTATCTTTAACATATTATCATCTGACTGGTCTTTATTCGGGTCTAGCCCATTAGGCAGACCAGTGAGTGTTATACCTAAACTGAGAAGATCAGTCATACCTATAATTAAATCGTATTTCTGAGTCATGTCAGTAACGATTAGGTGAGTCTTCACTTCTCTTCTACCTGACAGCATTATGTGTGCATAGTCAATGGCTTGTTTGCAGGTAGTAACTTTGCCATTTCCCAAGATTAAATCAGTTGTTTCGTTATGGACAGCCATATATCTGTAGCGTAGGCTACTCGGCGCGAGATAGCAGAGACTTCAGCCCCTGGATCAAATAGTGCCATAACTTTTTCTCCATTTACGAAAACTGCTTGAAAGATACGTTCATCTCCTTTGGTATGGATTTTATTGAACATTTTCTCATAATCTTGCTCTAGTGCACACATATGGTACTGTCAGTGCTTAACTTGGACGTCCGGTAAGTCCTTGCAATCCTCTTTGTGCCAACCGTTAGTACCCTTGCAAATAGCACACTCTTTCATATAGTGTCCAAAATCTGGCTTGCCTGGTGCACACTTAACAGGGTCGTGTCTACCATTCCACTTGCCATTACGTTTTGTGAGGTTGTAACCACACTTCTTGCAAGGCGCTCTCACCTTTTTTTTCACCTTTCGGTTCGGTAGAAGTAGACCCAGTACCCCCTCCAGTAGTAGTGCGAGGTTTCTTAGTACTACGCGCAGTGTTAGTCTCTACTGCGTTACGCTTAGTGGGCTGGGTGTAGCCCGTGGTACTAAATACTCTAGTAGAGGGATTGGTATGCTTGTGAACTATCTTCTCAAAGACAGACCAAGGCATAGATCGCAAATCACCATAGGCGATGATGTCATCATTGACTTCCTTAAAGAGGTTAGCTCCCAGAGTCTCCATCATCTGACAAATTAATAAATATTCGCCAGTATAGGTACGACAACCCATCCGAGTCTTCATATGTGTCATATGAGCTAGAGCACCTCGAATAGTGGTATCGTTCGCAAAGAAGTTGCGAGACTCTAGAAGTTCACGGTCACGTGCATCTTCAAAAAAAGGTGTTAAGTATATTATCACGCAACTGGTGCCAGGGTAGGGCTTTTCAGTTGGGCTCATGAGCCTTCAAGATAGTTCGCCATTCACCTGGCTCTGTAGAAATACGGCCTCCGGTCAGTCTAAAATATCAAGATCAATTGAGATAATACATTGGTTTTTATTTGTATTTTAAATAATTAGTACAAGCTCTTTTTCCAATATTTCCAAAGTGTTCTAAATTCACTTTGATGGCTCCAATAGCCTGAGTATTTGGTATGACTCATCTACTTGGACCTATTTGAGACATTAGTAGATGTAGGATATTATAAACTAAATTTTATAATCTCCGAACTACTACTTATTGATTTTGGTCCTCCCGCCAATCTCCAAAATCCAATAAGTCTTTTTCTTTTTTTAACTTTTCTTCAGATGGAACTTTATTTATATCAGCTAATGTATTAACGTGACTTACGTTATTATGTCTATTTACAAATTAGGCAAGTGGTCATGAACATTTAGTACTTCTAGTGAAAATTATTCAATAAAGAACAGCTAGAGGTACGCCCTGTGTGATCGAGGATATTTAGGCTCTTAACAAGAGGCAGTCCCGATCATTCTTACACAAGCTACCACTGCTAAATCCTAACTGACTAAATTGTATTTTAGTTTAATATAGTTTGAAACCTAGTAATTTCCATCGAAGTTTACATATTTTTCAGTTATATAGTAGTTACAGTAGTGTACTGCTTCTAGACTGTCTGACATCAATTTACTATCCAGCAATTACTATGGCTAAGGGTACTTCTAAAGGCAAGGGAGCCGCTAGCTCTAAGCCTGCTAAGCCTGCCGAGGTTCCTGAGGTCCCTGTGGAAACACCTAGCCTGTCTGGAGTTGAGCCTGCCGAGGATACTGTTGGGGGAAGCAAATTCTGAGGTTGGTACAGAGGATTATTCTGAGGATGACTCGTCGGATCCTAAAGCCTTGGAAGAAGAGGTATCTACTACCGCGGAAAGGCTCGCCAGCGTCCGTGTATCACCTAGGAGTGAAGCTCAGGACCCCAGCTTGCCCCCCCCCTGACCACGTGCCGTCAAATATTGGGGATAAACGTCGAAAGGCTGGAAAATTCGTGGATACGAATGTCGGGGGGGCATTATAACTCCACATCTAAAGGACACTCCAGCACAAATCCGGCGTGAAAAGGAAGTATTGGACCTGTCCGAAAATTTCGGTTTCGCCATCGATGGAGAAGCCATTCCATTCAGCTCAAATCTTGGGGCCGAAGCTGAGGACGCCATAACTCGACAACGAGTGGCTGGATCCTCTCAATCTCAACGCCAATTGAACCGCACTGAAGCGCTCTTGAAGGAGCTAGCGGCAGCAGCAGTTGTGGACCCCTCTATCGTGTCCCACTTGGCTGATATTCTTCCTATACCGAAGAAGAAAAAAAATTCGGGCCGGGTTTCGAACCCGAGACCTACTGGTTTACCAGCCAGTATGTTTACCACTAAGCCAATTACCACTGGCGAGAGAGATAATATTTCAAAATTTAATCTCTATAGCTCTGATGCTACCATCGACCATCCTCTTGACAAACCTAACCCTGTCAGAGGATATGATCGTATGGAACTCGATGAGGCTTACCATCCTCGTAATATCGACCCTCATTTGCCAACCAACCCTGGTAATCACGATTTTGGCAATCGCTACACCAGTACCTCGTTAGAGAGTTCCTGCTCTAATCCTGAGGATGAGGAAGTGAGAACCAGACATACTCGTCTCAGGCTATTACGCTCTGGTATGCAAGTCCTTGAGGACCGTCTATTGAATGACTCTGACCTTGACGATAGGAAAGCGGATAACATTCGCTATCTAATCGATAACAAGAGAAAGGAAATAGACACCATCTTGGCACTAGCAGCCCGTAGCACTGAGCATGAGCCTCGTGAACACTTAGAACCAAGCTTTATAAAGCAGCTAGGTAACGCGCAGGCTGAGGTCGATTTCTCTACTAATGAGAGTACAGTGGAGACACTGAAGGCCTTCGACCAACTTAAGGAGTCTGCCAGCCTTAGGGATAAGCAGATGATGAATGCCTTTATTCATTTCTGTGAGCCAGGTGAATGGCGAACTATCTTGAAGGCTCATGAGCCCAACTGGAAAGCCCTACCCTGGCACCAGTTGCGTGATAATATACTTAACACCTTTTTTTTTGAAGATGCACGTGACCGTGAACTTCTAGAGTCTCGCAAGTTCTTTGCGAACGATACCACTATTCGAGGTGCTCTAGCTCATATGACACATATGAATACACGGATGGGTGGTCGTACCTATACTGGCGAATATTTATTAATTTGTCAGATGATGGAGACTCTGGGAGCTAACCTCTTTAAGAAAGTCAATGATGACATCATCGCCTATGGTGATTTGCGATCTATGCCTTGGTCTGTCTTTGAGAAGATAGTACACAAGCATACCAATTCCTCTACTAGAGTACTTAGTACCACGAGCTACACCCAGCCCACTAAGCGAAACGCAGTAGAGACTAATACTGCGCGTAGTACTAAGAAACCTCGCACTACTACTGAGGGGGTACTGGCTCTACTTCTACCGAACCGAAAGGTGATAAGAAGGTGAGAGCGCCTTGCAAGAAGTGTGGTTACAACCTCACAAAACGTAATGGCAAGTGGAATGGTAGACACGACCCTGTTAAGTGTGCACCAGGCAAGCCAGATTTTGGACACTATATGAAAGAGTGTGCTACTTGCAAGGGTACTAACGGTTGGCACAAAGAGGATTGCAAGGACTTACCAGACGTCCAAGTTAAGCACTGACAGTACCATATGTGCGCACTAGAGCAAGATTATGAGAAAATGTTCAATAAAATCTATACCAAAGGAGATGAACGTATCTTTCAAACAGTTTTCGTAAATGGAGAAAAAGTTATGGCACTATTTGATCCAGGGGCTGAAGTCTCTGCTATCTCATGCCGAGTAGCCTACGCTACAGATATGGCTGTCCATAACGAAACAACTGATTTAATCTTGGGAAATGGCAAAGTTACTACTTGCGAACAAGCCATTGACTATGCACACATAATGCTGTCAGATAGAAGAGAAGTGAAGACTCACCTAATCGTTACTGACATGTCTCAGAAATACGATTTAATTATAGGTATGACTGATCTTCTCAGTTTAGGTATAACACTCACTGGTCTGCCTAATGGGCTAGACCCGAATAAAGATCAGTCAGATGATAATATGTTAAAGATACCTAAACCTCCGGAAGGTGAAGCAAAGGATATGATTCCGCACTTCACCGATATAATTATGGACTTAATTATACAAAACAGGAAGATTGCAATAACTGACTGGTGTATGTTTAAGTTCTCTAATGGGTACGTTAGACTTGACTTAACAAACGTCGACTTCTCTAAGTTAAAGTGTCCTTCACATAACTACGTGAGTTGGAGACACAAAGACGTTGTCAAAACCCAAATCGAAGATTGGTTAAAACAGGGTCTAATTGAAATCAATTATGATGCAACCCCAGTTAACTTAGCTCTCTTAGCGGTCGATCAATATAAATCTGATGGAACGTTTAGTAAAACAAGAGTAGTACTAGACCTGTCGCCAATCAACAAACTAATTCCGCAACATAGTTTTCCCTTACCTAAGATAAGCGAGATACTACGCAAAATGGAGGGTGCGACTATCTTTTCCAAGATAGACTTAAAAGCTGCATTCCATCAACTACAAATATATCAGCCTCATAGGAAATACTTTTCCTTTACTTGGCAAGGTAAGAAGTACCAGTTTAAAGGTGCACCTGAAGGCTTACACATGTTACCTTCTTTCTTCCAACAAGTTATGATGGAACTATTTGCGGACCTGTCGTATAACGTATCAGTCTATTTAGATGATATAGTTATCTTTACAAAGACAGCACATGAACATGCTAAACTCGTTAAAGAAGTCTTAAAGCGACTTAATCATGCTAAACTTAAGATTAACGAAGACAAGTGTTCTTTTGCTAAAGATACTATACACTTACTTGGCTACAAAGTATCTGCAGCAGGGGTAGAAATTGATCCTGGCAAGAAACAGTTTCTGTTGGATTTATCAACACCAATTACTGGAAGAGATGTGAACTCTGTGTGTGGGTTTGTTAACTTCTTCTCGGATTCGGTACCGCATCTTTCTCATTACTTAAAGCCTTTCAGTCACCTACGGCTGCACAAAGGACCTTTGGGAAAGCTTTGACTAAAGAATGTGATGATGCATTTAAACTAGTCAAAAGTAAAGTAATGGACGCACCCATCATGCAGTACCCTGTGGATGGTGTCCCATTCCAAGTAGCAACCGACGCTTCAGATCGAGCGGTAGGTGGAGTGCTTTTACCAAACGATAAATGGTAAACCGCGCTACATACAATTCTTTAGCAAGAGTTATAATAAGAGTCAACGGAATTACCCTACCGTTAAACAAGAGCTCCTTGCTATAGTTACTGCGCTAAGACAGTTTAAAGACTACCTTTATGGAAGTTACTTTACTGTCGCCTGTGATCAAAAGTCTTTAACATACTTAAAAGATATGAACCCTGATTCACAGTTGGTGAGCCGCTGGCATGACATTATTGCCAAGTTCGCTTTTAATATAACACACATTCCAGGAATACATAACCATCTTCCTGACATGCTCTCTCGACTTGTGCCCGACTACCAGAAAACAGTCAAAGAGTTATTAGCAACCGATTGGATGCTAAATAAGAAATGGTTTAACCTCGCTCAATCACGATGGGGTCCATTTACTGTTGATATGTTTGCCGCAGAACATAACAAACAGGTTTCTGAATATAGGTCGTTGACTCATCCTAAAGGTGATGCATTTCAGCTTGACTTATCAAAGCATAATGCGTGGGCTAACCCACCTTGTCAACTTATCGCACAGTTGTTAAATTATGTTAATATTACTAAATCTACCATTACGCTGTGTTGTCCCTTACGTAACTCCGACCCATGGATACGTGATTTAATTAATATGATTCAAGACGAACCTATTTATGTCGACCGTGAAACCGACACGTTCTTGTATCAGGGATCCTATTCTATTAAGAAGACGCCTTGGAAACACACCATTGTTTGTCGCATCGGTCCTGCAGGTACCACTAAGTGGAAACCCTCAACCGAATTCTTAGCTAAACTAGAGGAGTCTAAAGAGTTTGAACAAAAGCTCAAGACTCGTACAACACATGCACCCAACAAGATTGTAGTCGAGGTAATGCCGATTGAAACGGCATTAGATCGTAAAAAAACATGGAACTAGCTAAGGCCATGGATCAAAGACTCAAAACTCTAAGAGAACCTGAAGCTCGCACTCAACTACTTAAAGCGCTGCTTAAAGAACAGCCAGGAGTGGCGAAACAACTTGAAGAAGATACTTCAACAATCCAATGTTGTCAATTATGTATCTCAGGACTCTACCCCTCCTGATACTGAGGTTGCCCTTTCCAACAGGACTATGGTTCATCCAGCCAGCGTTACGCAGAATCTGACTGACTTAGAGGAGCTCGAAAGTAGAGTTAAAATTATACATAATTTAACGCATCGAGCATATGAGCATACTTATAAAATGGCTATTCGTGCAGGGCTTGATCACCCGGCGCTGAAAGAAACCATACGTGAAGTATACCGACGCTGTACTGATTGTGAAAAGAACCAGATCAAGCGATACGGTTGGGCACCCCTAAAAAGTGTGTGACAGAAGACCAACCGATGCGCCGAGTCATAGTCGATTTGGTTAAACTCCCGCGATCCAAGCATACTGGCGATGTATATATCTGTCATTTCTTATGTGTGGCTTCGGGCTATAACTTGCTTTATGCAATACCGAACAAACGTCCACAAACAGTGGCAGAATTATGCTATCACGTCTTTAATGACTTCGGTTTCCCCGAGTACTATGTTCTGATAACGGTAGTGAGTTTTGTACCGACGTAATGGAGGCACTTATACTCGTATCAGGCATGACCCATAGGCGTGGTGTTCCTTACAAACCTCAAACGCAGGGTGCAAATGAGACACGTCATAGAGAACTTAAGAAACTCTTGCGTACCGCACTAGACGACGTTGAGGATATGTGGCATTATCATTTGAAATGGGTTCAGACTCAAATGAATAACTGCATGAATCCTCAAACTGGAACACTCCCGTTTCACTATTTCTTTGGCCGCTATAGTGAATTACAAGCAACGTTTGATAAAACTGCGCCCGAGAAACACGCTACCCCGTGGCTTCAAAAGATCGAGCATATGCAGAACGTTGTTTACCCCTGTTTACTGAGCACAAGAATCGCGTCCTACTTAAAGCGTATGACCGATGGAATAACACTAAGAACATTGTTCAGTTCAAAGTCGGCGATTACGTTAACATTATAAATCGAAACGCCAACGTTACCGAACTCTCTTCTAAGACGATAGGACCTTTTGTTATTTCCTACCATGATGAGAAGAGTGATACTTACGAAGTGAATAACATTGATGGTACTAGCGCAACCAATCTAGGCACTCACCGTATCCCTACCTCCGAACTCTCATTCGCTCGCTCATTTGATTCTGATGTACCAGTTATGGAGTCACAAGTCAAAGATATAATTGACAAAACATCCGAAGACGGTTACACTTACTACAAGACCCGTTTCATGGATGGGACAGTAGCTTGGCTAACCTCCGATGCATTTCGTGAATCTCGCGACTTTCTTCGTATCTTTAATAAGAAATGGAATAAGCGTTTACATAAGAACACACGAGATAAACGAAAAGGGTTTCCTCAGGTGACTACAAACCCTGACGGATCTGAAATTCCCTATTTGCCACCTACTTCCTACGTGACTAAACTTTCTGATCTGCTTACCAACAGTGCAGAAAATTGTTCAAACTTACTTACTAATGAAGAACAGCCTTTGGCTAATACCTTACCAAATAATAAACGTAAGGCGCCTACATCGGAAATGGTTACTGGACCAAATACTAAACGACATAGAGTACAACATGAGTCTTGAACTCGTACATATAGGCACATACTTACTCGATAAGTCATGACCGAAACCGTTTTTACTTTGGTTTTCGCTTTACCAACTAGATCGTATCTTAACGTACGTTCGTAGTTCTAAAAGCTACTGGGGGGCTATGTAGAAATACGGCCTCCCGGTCAGTCTAAAATATCAAGATCAATTGAGATAATACATTGGTTTTATTTGTATTTTAAATAATTAGTACAAGCTCTTTTTTTTTCCAATATTTCCAAAGTGTTCTAAATTCACTTTGATGGCTCCAATAGCCTGAGTATTTGGTATGACTCATCTACTTGGACCTATTTGAGACATTAGTAGATGTAGGATATTATAAACTAAATTTTATAATCTCCGAACTACTACTTATTGATTTTGGTCCTCCCGCCAATCTCCAAAATCCAATAAGTCTTTTCTTTTTTAACTTTTCTTCAGATGGAACTTTATTTATATCAGCTAATGTATTAACGTGACTTACGTTATTATGTCTATTTACAAATTAGGCAAGTGGTCATGAACATTTAGTACTTCTAGTGAAAATTATTCAATAAAGAACAGCTAGAGGTACGCCCTGTGTGATCGAGGATATTTAGGCTCTTAACAAGAGGCAGTCCCGATCATTCTTACACAAGCTACCACTGCTAAATCCTAACTGACTAAATTGTATTTTAGTTTAATATAGTTTGAAACCTAGTAATTTCCATCGAAGTTTACAGCTCACAGAAATGAATAAAGGCATTCATCATCTGCTTATCCTTAAGGCTGGCAGACTCCTTAAGTTGGTCGAAGGCCTTCAGTGTCTCCACTGTACTCTCATTAGTAGAGAAATCGACCTCGGCCTGCGCGTTACCTAGCTGCTTTATAAAGCTTGGTTCTAAGTGTTCACGAGGCTCATGCTCAGTGCTACGGGCTGCTAGTGCTAAGATGGTGTCTATTTCCTTTCTCTTGTTATCGATTAGATAGCGAATGTTATCCGCTTTCCTATCGTCAAGGTCAGAGTCATTCAATAGACGGTCCTCAAGGACTTGCATACCAGAGTGTAATAGCCTGAGACTGGCTTAGTGGTAAACATACTGGCTGGTACACCAGTAGGTCTCGGGTTCGAAACTGGGCCCGAATTTTTTTTTCTTCTTCTTCAGTATAGGAAGAATATCAGCCAAGTGGGACACGATAGAGGGGTCCACAACTGCTGCTGCCGCTAGCTCCTTCAAGAGCGCTTCAGTGCGGTTCAATTGGCGTCGAGATTGAGAGGATCCAACCACTCGTTGTCGGGTTATGGCGTCCTCAGCTTCGGCCCCAAGATTTGAGCTGAATGGAATGGCTTCTCCATCGATGGCGAAACCGAAATTTTCGGACAGGTCCCAATACTTCCTTTTCACTCCGGATTTGTGCTGGAGTGTCCTTTAGATGTGGAGTTATAATGCCCCCGACATTCGTATCCACGAATTTTCCAGCCTTTCGACGTTTATCCCCAATTTTTGACGGCACGTGGTCAGGGGGGGGCAAGCTGGGGTCCTGAGCTTCACTCTAGGTGATACACGGACGCTGGCGAGCCTTTCCGCGGTAGTAGATACCTCTTCTTCCAAAGCTTTAGGATCCGACGAGTCATCCTCAGAATAATCCTCTGTACCAACCTCAGAATTGGCTTCCCCAACAGTATCCTCGGCAGGCTCAACTCCAGACAGGCTAGGTGTTTCCCACAGGGACCTCAGGAACCTCGGCAGGCTTAGCAGGCTTAGAGCTAGCGGCTCCCTTGCCTTCAGAAGTACCCTTAGCCATAGTATTTGCTGGATAGTAAATCGATGTTAGACAGTCTAGAAGCAGTACACTACTGTAACTACTATTTAACTGAAAACATGTAAACTTCGA
>LUCW03000260.1:0-2500 GCA_001586965.3 Sphaeroforma sirkka
ACACAGTACTACAAGGCTCACAATCCCCTACCTCGGATGCAGTCAGCAAATCGGCGTGTGTTTTCATTGCCTGCAGAGCACTACACCGCCAACACCAATAGTCTGAGATCACTTGTGGCTTAAAGTATGTGGAGAGACAGGCTCTCAGCGGCACACTCGCCGTATCGACAGGTAGTGGTAAGCTGTAGGTGGCAAGTCGGAAAGTGAGAAAGGGGAGATACTTCACCTATACCATTGTACGTGGTGCAGATAGATGTATTGTTTTGTTAGCATATGCTCAGTATTGTGAACTGAATAGTTTTCTTTGGTCGCCATCGAATCAAGACTCGAGAGGCAAGGCCTACTATCAGTCGCATACACGGTGTACCTAAGACCAGCAGTAAGCTGTTGTGAGTAGTATATGTAACGAAAGACTGTTGAGTGTTTTCTGGCCTTGTACTTGGATGCCAGGATAAATAAGGAGAGAAGCATAGTGAGAGCATTCCTTCGAACTGACTAACATCCATGGATAACACATACGTTGAAAATGGATACAAGCTTTGCTATTCCGGTGATCTTGTTGAATGATTGGTTAATAGACCAGTTGAATAGCATGGAATCAATCATATATATATAATAGACAAGACAATACGCTAGACCGACTAATTTATATCTAAAAATAAACACAGTACGAAGCCGATATAAGTAGAAGGCATTTACTACACACAAACTCCTCGCAATCCTTGAAAAATAAACTGTGATTCTGAAGAGCTTACCCAATTAATCATACTATGAGCACCATCACACACCATCATGATACGCTTATGTTGACATATGCACACATAAAACGATCTCATCTGATACATCTATGTCATGTGGCCATCATATGCTGACATATGCATACACAAAACGAAGCAAGAAACACTTCTATTACATATTGTGTCATGTATGTGATGACATATGCATACACAAAACGAAGCAATGCAAACACATCTATTACATATTGTGTCATGTGTGTGTGTTGACACATGCATACACAAAACGAAGCAATACAAACACATCTATTACATATTGTGACATGTGTATGTTGACATATGCATACACAATAGGATGCAATACAAACCACCTTTGTCATGCGCAAAGCATGGCTTCCACATAAACAGCCCTCGCCTCCAAGAAAAAAAGTAATATATAAATGCACACTGATACTGACACTGTGTACATCAACTAGATATCATGAACTAGTACACGCAAGGATTACTACGCCTATGTAATATGTATATACCCTACGCCTATGTAATATGTATATATCCTACGTCTATGTAATATGCATATACCCTACGCCTATGTAATATATATATACCTTACGCCTATGTAATATGTATATACCCTACGCCTATGTAATATGATTATATCTGTGCGTGAGCTCACCGCAAATACCTGAAACGCTACACTCTGATCTTGAATGTACAAGACGCTATAGACCAGTACAAATGAGATATCTTTTAATTATATAATGTATTTATATACACCCATGCATACACTCCCCTCTAATCCCTGAATACAGCCGCTCTGACCTTAAATTTATCAGATACCATACACTAGTACAAATAAGAAATGCTCTGCTTACATATTATGTATGTATACACCCATACAAGCACTCACCTCAAATTCTTTAATGGAGCCACTCTCACCTTAATTACTTTAGACACTATAGACTAGTACAAATGAGCATTACAATGCCTATATAACATGTATACACCCATGAAAGCACTCCCCTCAAATCCCTTAATGGAGCCACTCTTACCTTAATTCTTCTAGACACTATAGACTAGTACAAATGAGTATTACTATGCCTATATAACATGTATAAATCCATGCAAGCCCTCACCTCAAATCCCTGAAAGGGTCCACTCTGATCTGGAACTGCCCCCCACACGCCTCGCAGGCCAGATGTGAGGCTAACAACCCCATCATCGCTGAATCTTGTCCCTTTTTACCCTTCGCGAACGCACCGGCCCGTGCTTGCAATCCAGGGCACACCCCATTCAAACTATCGGGCCTCAACTGTCCCCTAAACCCCTTCACACTCTCTCCGTGCACCCCACCGTCCCAACCCCTCGTTTCCGCATTTCCGGGCCTCGAATGTCCTAAAACCAGCCGCAAGCCATCTCCCAACACCTCCTGGCGCACATTGTTGGCCCCTCGTTCCGCGTCCAGCCTATCCAGCAGTACTAAGAACAGCTCGTGTGCATCCTGCTGCGTACCTTGTACCAGGCGAGCGTTGCTGTGTATGGCATTAGCCACGTGCGCAGACACGTGCACGTGGTGTCTGGATTGTCTCTCGTTGATGGACGCGCACAGAGCGTATAGAGATTGGGCTAGGGGTGTTGTGGTGTTGAGGGGGTGTAGGCTGAGCAGGAAGTAGTCGCTGGATGATATCGCCTGTGTGTAATGGGGGTGGTAAGGAAGTGAATAAGAGTGCTCGAAAGTCGGATTGTATCAAACGAACTCGCCTATG